>JACSZP010055244.1:0-12560 GCA_016161895.1 Pinna nobilis | reverse complement strand
CTGTGAATGCTCATACTGTTTTAGAACTGAATGCTTTTTGTTTGTACATGTGTATATATAGATCTATTCTGTTCTTCTTAGTTGTGATACCGCAGTTGTATTACATTGTAATTATACAAGTTACATGGGGTACAGTTAAAAATGACATATTATTTGATGCCAAAATCCTGTTATTTTCAGAGGACTCATTTTGTGTGTGTATTTTTATATGTGTAATTGTATGCCTATTCCTGTGTTTGTGTATGTGCCCAGTAGTTCTATCAGAGGTATGCGAAACAACAATACAACTGCATGCTAAACAACAAGGTAACAACTACCAGTACATGATAGCCTTTACTGGTGGTTCCTTGAATTATCACTGTATGGTTGTTTAAGGTTGTTTAAGTAAGGCCTAATAAATTAATACTTAAATTTTCATCTTTTATTTATTGTTGGGAGAGGGGGCTCCAGGTTTTATTTTTCATTTTTAATTTCTTAACATGCCATTTGAGCTAATAAAAAGGATAGACAATACGGAAAAGAAGTAGCTGACTTAAGTAATTCTCTAAATTAGTCCGTAAAGGGTAATTGTTTAGTATAGTTGATAATTGTTTTAGTGATATAATGATATAAGGAACATGGTATTTAGCTCTTGATGATTCATAAATTGCACAGGGAATCTATTGACTACTTTCAGTTTAAAAAAAAACAAAATAAAAAAACTGAGATTGACGACAGGTACTGGTATGACTCTAGAGACTGAAAAACAGATACAGCTATGAAATCAGAGACAAACACAAAACCAGGAAATAAAGTTAATATGGGCAGGGAGAGCAGGTGTCAAGAGGAGCAGTTGTGTATGAAAATCTAGGAAATAATTTATTATGGTCTAAAAATAATATTAAGGGTTACCCTTGTGTAGACAAATTAATCCTCATCATACTACATATATATTCTTATATCTTGACCTATGCAACCTTTCTGTAATATTATGTGCACTCATAAATTAACATTATTTTCTGTGATAATTAGGATACAACTGGTGCAGTTGTACTAGTATTTTTGCAAAAGTTTTTGTTTTCTTTGTCCTGCATCCAGGCAGGACTAGATGTAAATCACATGTAATGGAAATTGACATTTTTCAACCTGTTACAACAAACAATTGTGGTTAATGGTTTGGATCTTTTTGATGAGCTCACATGGGAAGGCGACTCTGAATATACAAAACATGGAATATGTGTGTCAGCTAGGCAAGAGAGAATAGGGAGAAAAAATAGGAACTCTGTACAGTATGGTCATGACATATCATAATGCTAGTATGTGTAAACTGTGGAAAAATTGCAGGAACATATCCATCATGTCATTTATTAAATATGTATGAATCGTCTCCCCAAAAAATGAAGTGCATTTGAATTTCATGTTGAGTTTATAGAACCCAATTCAATGTTGCATATTTCTAGCACTTCATCTTTTTTTCTATTTTCACGATAGATTTCTAGTCTTTTGACCAGGACATGGCAGCTGGCTTTTCCTCAGTCCCTCTGCAGATGAGGTAATAAATACAGAGGATCTGTGTCACAGTAGGTGTTGGCATGTTAAAGAACCCTCCCTGCTCTACGGCCATAAGTGCCGAGCATAGGCAAAATTTGTCACCCTTCACCAGCACATGGTGACGTCTCCATATAAGTGAAAGATTCTTGAGTGGGACATTAAACAACAATACAACCGACAGTATACATCCCACATTGCTCATTGCCCCTAGGTACAGACCACATTGCTCATTGCCCCAAGGTACAGAGCAAAGGCCAAAATTTGAAACCCCTCATTGGCATTTGGTGACTTCTCCATATTAGTTAAAGATTCCTGTATGGAACATTAACACAACAACAACTTGATGTTCCTATATATTTCTCTATAAATCCTAAAATAGTTATAGCACAAACTGGGTACTGTGTATCAGAAGTTGGTGACTTCCAGCCCCGGTGTCATGTCTACCAGTTTGTATATGACTGACTGGTATTATACCTTTGTTTCCATTATCATCATTACCCTAATCGTCTGTCCTGTAATTATTGTGTTGACTAGGATTTCAATTTTATGTCCCATATCTTCCTGTTGTGTAGATAGGTACAGTGTAATATTATTTATGATTATGTGGATAATTAGTTTGGCTCTGTACAGCAGTAGTGACACGAGCACATGATGTATCTCTCATTGTCATGTAGATATGTAAATGTCCTCACAGACATAGCGTAACACTTTGTCATTTCACAATTGAAGCTGCTTTATTTGCTTTTCCTCCAGTAACTTAGATCGAGGAGAACGGTTTAATACAGAGCAAAAGTCATAGGTAAAGTGTGAGAAGTGTCAGTCAGTAATTGTATGCAATAGAACCCACGCTGTCAATTTTACTCTAATGTGACACTGAATAGTTTACTTGTTAATTCCCGTAATTTACACTACAGCATATTTTATTTTTAAACCATTCAATTGAAATTTATTGTTGAGTTCAACATTTCAACATTGCATACAGCAAATTCCTGTCCCTCTGATTTTAAGGAGATGGTAGGTTCAGATCCAGATTGGTTGTTGAAGAGTAGCCGTCGGGGCTCTTTGGTTTTCATGTTTGCTTTCTGATCATATGGTCATGGGTTCAAATCCAGGCCCTGCTTTGGTTGGCTTTCCCTGTCCTTCTGAGGTCTCATTTCACAATAGGTGTTGGCACGTTAAAAAACCTTAACCGACATTGCTCAGTACCCATTATTGCTAAGCATAGACCAAATTTATTGCACTTCACAGGTATTAGTGACTTCTCTACATGAGTGATAGATTCTTGAGCGAGACATTAAACAACAATAGATTTATACTGTTGTTTAGGATGAAGATCCGGGTAGCAAACCTTGATTCCCTCTGACATTCCTCTCTTTGATAATCAGGGGAGATAGCCTGACTTTTCAGAAAGTGAATTAAAAGGGGAGGATCCATACAAATTTATCACTAATTGGAAACTGAAACTGTTGAGAATTTGTCAAAATATCTGTCTTTTTATTGGCTGCATTTCATTTTTTTTCTTCATCTCAAGATTCAAATTAATGAAGTCTCTAATGTTAGACCAGCAAACTATGGTGTAAACTTTGACCTTCGAAGACTGTCCAATTAAGATTTGAATAAATTTTCAATTTCTTCTCTGTGGAAATGTAAAGCTATAAAAAAAAAAGAAAAATTCCAGCTTGATTACCTCTATCAGCTTTATAATGCTGACACCAGTCATGCAGAGAATAGTGTGATATAATATCATTAATGCTTTTATCGTTTTTTATTTGCCATTTTGCCTTTTCACTTTCACAGAGGAGACTTGACATCTATGCCATACCAATATGTTAGAGATTTGATAAATGAAATTTCATGTACACACATTCACTCTGTGAGAGAGATCTAGATCATTAGAGAGAGAGAGAGAGAGAGAGAGAGAGAGAGAGAGAGAGAGAATAATAAGATTACCTTGGAGTGAATATCCGGAAATTGAGAATAGGGAGACTTGGTTGGCATAAATCACTTTTATTCTCTTCCCTCTGATTCTCCTGGTTACCCCATTAGTAGAATGGAATGGTCTGTCAGATGGGTCTGTTATAAATGTATTTGAATCACCTGCTGGGTAAGGTCATTTAACATGTTGATAGGATAAGATGCTGAAACTTTAATACCAGCTATAATTGTAAGAGACTACTGCACATCTGTTCTTGTCATAATAATAATGGATTTTCACCAATCTGATAAAAATTTGTACAACTGTTATGTGTAAACTCCTGCTGCAATTAGCTATTAATAATTTAAAAACCATTGCTAATGGTGATGAAAGTCTTTCATGATAGAGTTATTTCCCTTTTATTGACACTTTCAGCTAAGTATATTTTACTATTCAGATATGAACTCAACACGAAGGTTTTGAAATAAGATTAGTAAAAATACTTCTTCATTTTTGTGATCAATTCTAGCCAATGTTTTCTTATTTTAATTTATATACCGGTATGCTGTTTCATATACATGTATATGTATGATTAAGTCTCTCCTCCTCCCCCACAAACAAAGTTCACGGGATATATAAGAATCAACCTGTTGGTCTGTCTTCCAGTCCAATTATTAAGTTCTGAAAGAATATTTCTCTTACAGCATAAGGGATAAGGCTTTCATATTTTGTACATGCCTTCACCATATCAAGTATTATATTTTGGTACGAAGACATTTGAACTTTGACTTCTCAACAGTTGTTTTGGTTAAGAGGTTTTGAAGAGTCTGTTTTTCAAGGGAAGGGGGGTTGAGATTTCCTCCCATTAGGATTGATGTAGTATCTGTTGTCAAGCCAATTTAACTATTCTAACTAGTCTTTTTCATTTGGTTAACTCAAGCCAATTTAACTATTCTAACTAGTGTGTTTCAGTTGGTTAACTCAAGCCATACTAACTAGTCTAACTAGTCTGTTTCAGTTTGTTTACATGCATGACAGATGTCATTCTGTTGATCTGGTCCTCCTTGTACACATGTCAGAGTCAGGGAACACTATCTGTCTGGTCGGGTTTGTCTGTATCAGTCTCGGGTCATACTTCTTAGACAGGTCCATGTTGTATTCATGTCAGTGTGGTTTGTCTATGTCTTCATGTCAGTCAGATATCATGTTTACTAGTCTGACCCGTTTCATCTTCATATCAGTCTTAGGTCACACTTCCTGATATGGTCCACTTTGTCTACACGTTAGTCTTGTGTCATATTTCCTGGTATAGTCCCTTTATGTTCCTGTCAGTCTCAGGTCATAATATTTGGTCAGGTCCCCTTTGTCTACATGTCAGTCTCATTTCATATTTCCTGGTATAGTCCCCTTTATCTTCCTGTCAGTCTCAGGTCATACTCTTTGGTCATGTCCCCATTGTCTACATGTCACTCTCATGTGATATTTCCTCGTATGATCCATATTCTCTTCATGTCGCTCTCAGGTCATACTTCCTGCTCTGGTTCACTTTGTCTACAAGTCACTCTCAGGTCATACTTCCTGCTCTGGTTCACTTTGTCTACAAGTCACTCTCAGGTCATACTTCCTGCTCTGGTTCGCTTTGTCTACAAGTCAGTCTCAGGTCAAACTTCCTGCTCTGGTTCGCTTTGTCTTCAAGTCACTCTCAGGTCAAACTTCCTGCTCTGGTTCGCTTTGTCTTCAAGTCACTCTCAGGTCAAACTTCCTGGTACGGTTCATATTTTCTTCATGTGGCTCTTGGGTTTTACTATCAAGTGTGGTCCACTTTGTTGACATGTCAGTCTCAGGTCATACTTCCATGTCTGGTCCTCTTTGTCTACTTGTTGTCTATGGTCATGCTTTCTTTGTCTATGTGTCATTCTTGAGTCATAATGCTAAGTATAGTACACTTTGTCAACTTGCTAGTTCCATATCATAGTTCCTTGTCTGTTTCACTCTGTCTACATGTCAATTTAGGTTTATACTTCTTGGTCTGGTATACTTATGTCTATATGGACTAGACAATGTCTATATCATAATATATATGATGTAAGTTATGTCCCCTTTTGTGCCCTCTGATACACTGTACATATCTAAAACTGTATACACTTTACCAAATCTAAGGACTAATATCTCTTTCACACACGAACCTTTTAAGAGGTTAAAGAATTGTCAGAATTTACATAGTTCAACCAGACATTTTTGTATCACATATACTAATTCTGTTGTTTATGTTTTCAATTTTGTGTACAAATTTGCATAGCTTCTCATGGTTAATTGTTTAAAGTGGACATGTTTGACCCTAATCTGGACCTTGCGTGAGATTTTGATTTTTGAAGGGTAGGAAGGTCAGAGGTCATTTAATAACTTGTCACTTCGGTAGTGTCAGCACTTTTTTTACCCAACACGAAGTGCCTATCTTCTGTGAGTAACAAGCATTCCAGTCATCAAAATGTCATGAGAAAGCTCCAGGGTCAAGGATTAGCATATTTGTGTTTTCCAAAATGATTCGTACAAGGATATAAGATGTTTAATTGTCAAGAAAACTGAATTAATCACACGTCTCTATTATGATGTTGTAAAGCACCATATCTTCTAGTCTTTATTACATTGTCATGCTACAATTTGTTCAGTCTGGACACCTTGCAAATTCAGAGGGAGCTGATGTTTTCCCCCTATATTGACTTTGGTTTTTATACTAGAATTAAGAAGTTAATTTCTTACATGTGATATGTTAGTTGTATTATTGTTGTTTAACGTCCCACTTGAGAATATTTCACTTGTATAGAGATGCCACCATGTGCTATGAAGGGTGACAAATTTTGCCTATACTATGCACTTAAAGCAAGGAAGCTGCTTAAGAGCAGGGAAGGGTCTTTAACGAGTGGACACCTACTGTGGACCTCAATTTTTACTGTCTCATCCAAACGACAGGGTCAGCTGACTGTAGCATGGTTCTGATTCAAACCCACAATCTCACAATCAGATGGTGAACATTCTAACCACTAGGACTCGGCAGCCCCTCTTACCTGTAATATGTCCCCCTCTACACTGGGTTTGGTGTCCGCACTAATATTAAGAAGTTTTATTTCTTAGCTGTGAAAGCTAGGATGGCCAAACATATGTATTTTATGCATTTATATATGCAAAAAAGGAATGCAGTTTCAGATGCAGGTCCTGGCCTGTATTTTCTGCTCTAGTTGACATATTAAGAAGACTTATATATCATTATTAGTGTGTTACACCAGCTGTGACAATCTTTTGATAGTCTTTGATTTAGTGACATCTATAAAGGCATATAAAGTGAAACTTGTATATAAAGACCTCCCTTGTGACATACTTTGAAAACCAGTCTTTATAGGGAGGTGGTCTTTATACAGAGGTTGATTTGTACACAAATGGTACAATTGTGGACAGCAAAAATCCGTCTTTGTGATAAGGTGGTCTCTTTATACGGGTAGTTGCTAAAGCAGGTTTGATTGTAGGTCTTCATTGCTTGCTCTGGTATCTGCCCTTGTAGGGTCACATGTTTCTGCTACAGCTTTCTGTAAGCATCTTTTGTACACACCTGTATTTTTCTGCTGCATCACAACATTCATTTTTTCCAGTTGTCCATCCTACCCCCTCTTATAACTTATAAGAAAGAATTTGGAGGCAACTGATGCATCAGAGTTTTAATTCAAGGGAAATAACTCATACTTTGTATGATCATTATCTGTCATTATACCATTTGCATGGGTTGACATCATCAAATGGAGTTTTTACATTGTTTATGTAGTACAATTAAACAAGAGAAGTGCTGAGTGAATGAGTAAATTTATGTGATATTTTGTGTTCAGTAAATACGAATTGATACAGTGACATGAATTTATTGAGTATATTTTTCAGGGAAATGACTTATCAAAAAGCTATTTGTTTATTATTTATTTGTACATACCGGTAGCTGAGAATGCCACATAACTAGTTAAGACTATCCTAAATGTAAAGAACCTCCAACTGTCAACCAATCTTTTGTCTGATTAATATTACCCATTTCTATTTTAACTCTTTACTTATATATATATATATGTCTGACCAAGGCTTTATTTTGAGCCTGAGGATTACAAGTCTGCAACTGATATCTCCAGACATATCATTCTTAGTAGGATATCTGATTTCAATCAGCAATTACTGTGGTGTCCAGTGTATTGGTCAGTCTGACACTGGTTCAGGTTATACCACAGGTTTACAGCATGTGACCCCCTGTACCATAGACTGATCGATACTATAGTCTTTTGCCCTTGTTAGCCAGGATGGCCTTTTGTCTTTATGAAAAAACAAAAAAAGGAAAGGTAACCTTGAAATGACATGTGGCCAGATGTTGTATGTTTCATATATATCCATTTCAGTGCTGCCTTCTTTGACATACTTGCTTTGTAGGTTGAATGTCTTGTTTCCGGTAAATTCAGTAATATTGTGTATCCTTGCACATGCCCTTAATGCTTATGTATGATGAAGCAAGTATTACTTTTATTGTTGAGTTTTATTGCAGAGTTGAAATTGTCAGTGCAGAGATGCCATGTATCTATGTGTCAAAGTAGAAAACCACACACATGGATCTTCTTGTAAGGCTGCAACTTACAGCATCAATTACTATCACCCCTCCAAGGAGGGACGAGGGGGGTCATAATGAATGAGAGAGGGGAAGAGAAGACGAGAGGAGAAAGAGACTAAGGGGAAAGGGAGGATGAGTGAAATAGAATTGAGGAGGAGGAGTGAGAACGACAGAAGAGACAGACATAGAGATGGAAAGAGAGAGATAGAGGATATGAACATTTATGAATGTTATTTTTGTCAAAATATCTGACATTAGATAAGAGAAAATTTGCTGGGAATGAATGGAGGCAGCTGGTACCCTGACATATAGTTACAACATCTTTGGCCCCTTTCAACTTCAATGCAATTTTCCTTGGTCATGAGCGTTTACCTTTTCCGTTGCTATATACTAATTGCACATATTAAGTATTTTTACTGATATACACATAAGAAAAATCCATACATGTGAATTTGTTTAAGTCAAAAGTCTACTTTGTCAGCAGTTGTGTCTCCTTTGGATGTACACATATGTATTGTTACTATTGTAGACATTCTTAAGGTTATTTCAGGGTTTTAGATACACATGTGTTTCTTTTATATGTTATACATAATGTTTTGGTGCTCAGTTAAATTTGTAAACTTTGGCAACAGAAACTAGTGTCCATGAAGGGTATTCCATGCATATTTAGATAAAGGGATATAACAGAATGTGTTGATATATCCCTAACGGAGCCCCAAACGGAACTGGGAACTTCTGATTATTCAAAGCACTTGTAGTCTGTATGTTATAATAATGTATATAGATAACAACTTAGAAGTAATTAAATGGTTCATAAATCAATTATCTATAAAGTGCAGTTTATCAGGCAACTTGTGTAAAAGTAATCAAACAGCCATAATATCCTAGGCCTGCTGAAGATAAAAATGTTACACAATCCCAAAATATTGGGTGATCATATTTCATAGAGTCTGGGGTTAGATAGCTAAATATATCCAGATGTGTTCAGGAGATCAGAAAATATAGGCTCCTGTCAACCCTATCATGTTATAATGGAATAACCTTTGCCAGATGGATTTTTTCACATATTAAGATTCATTGGTAGTGTCACCATGATTTTTTCTTATGTAGTTGTGTGCTTTGATGGGAGAAAGGCTCAGGGTGTGAGAACAAATGTGTTAGCCAAGCCATCTAGATAATTATAGATCCCCAGGAAGTATCAATACTAGAGGAAAATAATTAATGGGGTGGGTAAACCGAGATATGTTGATATTGTTTGTGTCTTGTCAACAGATTTCTATGTCCAAAGCTTTAGGCTTGCTTGTTGATTGGTTGGTTGTATTGTTGTTTATCATCCGACTCAAGATTCTTTCACTTATAGGGAGATGTCACCAATGCCAGTTAAGTGCCATAAATTTGGCCAGTGCTTGAAGCTTCCGACCATTGAGCACAGTGTTCTTTAATGTACCTTGGCTTTTACTGTCTCATCCGAAAGACAGGAAAAGTAAACTGCAGTTTGATACGGATTTGAACCTACAGCCTCACAATCAGAAGACGAATACAATAATCAATGAGCCACGGCAGCACTGGCCTTTTGTTTGTGAAACTTACATCTAGAGATTCATATCTGATGTAGATATGAGAGTGACTTGTATATTCTAGACAACCCTATTTTTGATGATGTTATGTCCTCAGATATTGTCATAAATTCCATACGTATATACATGTATTATCTTCACACATATATTTGAAAGGGGAGAGAATGTTGATATCATATTTATGCAGAAAATTTTTTTTTTTGAATACTTTGTCCTCCCACAAGAAGTTAACTTTTTACTCTCCAAAAAAGAATGGCATTCTTCTGCTCCACTTACATCTGAGCACCAGGCTGAAAGTCTATGATGGGGTATAAAGCAAAATCAGTATGAAAAATAAATATCAAGCTTAATGACCTCTATTCCAATGACCTTGTAAAATTTGCAAAAGAATAAATTTGAATCCCTTAGCAGCATTCAGTGATGTCTCCGTGTGAGTGATAGATTCTTGAGTGAGACAACAGTTTAATTATCTCTTGCTTGTTGTGACCTCTAATGTGGAGTTTGACCTTCTGTGTTACTTTCTGGGTACCCGTTTACATGCGTTTTACACAGTATTATAGATTAAGTAATGATATTTGCATATGCTGTGATTTTTGTCTGTTTAACATGTTTAAAAGGAAATAACAGTAAGATTTTGAAGCCGTAATTACAATTACTGAGACCATAATTACTACTCATCCCATTACCGCTTTACGTTGCATGATAAATGTTGACAAGGAAATCCAATGAGATGAAGTGTAAATATAGCTACTGTACAGTTTTAAAAGCAATGTTTATATTCTAATATAATTACAATAGCTGTGCAAACTAATCATAACATGCTGATATGTGTTATACAGTTTGTATTGCACATCAAACTGTTCAATCGTTGAGTAGTGATATTGATGATATCACATTTATAATATTGCATAAACACGGCCAGAAGAGATCTGAAATAGTTTACCTTTGTCGTCCTTAATTATTTACACAAATTTTTACTTTCTGTTTATTGATTTCATTTTGTTTAAAAAAGAAGAGATAGAATAAATAAATAGATAAGAATAAAAAGAAAAAATGTTGGGTACTTGTGTCTATATGTGCTTTTTCACATTAATGTTAAATGATAAAGTAAATGTAAAAAGCAGATTCATAGGCTATTTGTTCAGACTGAAATATGGAAAGGACATTTAAAAATTAAAGAAACATACATCAGTGTAGAAGATTGTTATCCAGCCAAGAGGGCCAATGGCAAGTTGCTGTTGGTTATCACATTGCAGTGAGTTATCAGTTATCAGTGACCGAGAACACACACATGATTTCAATGTTTACTCATGAAACTGAGACTGAGCAGACATGTGTATCTCATTCATGTTGCTTTACTTTCATACGATAACAGCTATGATAACAGTTTTCATGTTTTGTTTATATCAGTTTTGTGAATGGAGTAATTTGCTTCGGAAGAGGATGCAAATCCAGTTTAAAATCTTAAATTTTGCACTGTTTTCCTGGTTGTGATTATATTTATCTATCCTTTGAACATTCAAGGTAAGACATTTTTTGAGTCTTTTTTTATATATTCTGCGGCATTGCACAAAGAGTTTCAGTTTTCTTGGGACTACAGATGTTCTATTTCTGTGCACATCGTATACACAATATGCTCTAACCACTTCTCATCTGGCCTATCTCTGAGAAGGATTTCTAAGTGGGATATGTTAATATTTATGCCAAGAGGTTAGTTATGTGAACCATTTCAGTTTTGTGCATGAGAATATTTTGTTTAATCTACCCAGAAGATCAAATGATCTGTTACATGCACAGTCAGTCTGGGAACCTGTCAATCAAAATCAGTGTTGTCAGTTTCATGAAATGTGCCGACATGTCTTCATTCAAAACCTACAATGACACAGACTTTTCCAAACAATACTCCCAGTAAGGTGAATTTTAAGAATTGTGCTTTGAATTTACTGGCGGATTTTTAAGACAGTGTCTTGGTAGCCATTACTTGCAAATTCTCCCCCATAGATACATTGTAGGGAGACTCCTTAATTTTTATGTGATTTTTTCTTTACAATTTCCTAATAAAAAGCATACCAATTACTCATAGAACCCTATAAAAAAAAAGCTCTTTTATTAAAATATAGCCCCCCTCCCCAACCCAAATGATACCTATGATGAAAAGTCAACACCATTGAAATTTTGCAAGTCCAAGTAGCTTTTTTAGCTGTGGTTACAATCTCAAATTTAGTGAAGAAATAAAAGGACCAAAAAGCTAAGTGATAGAAATGTATTTGTACAATTCTGGAAAGTTTCTTTCTCTGTCTTAGTTTTGACATCTTTTTTGCCTCATTGCACTAATAATAAGATTTATGTGATGTTACAGTAATCTGTAACACATGTTGCATTTTTCATGTTATATGCCTTCTATAATTAATCATTTCTTTTTTAGGCATAACCTCTTTGTTCCTTACACTGGTGTAAATTTCATAAAGAACATCTGATGTATGTTCATTGCTTTTGAATTCTGACTTTCTATTTGGTCAAACTGATTGAATTTTGATACCATATGATTGAGAAATTAGCTGTGTCAAGACTGTTTAAAGTTTACTTTAGCAAATAATTCAGATTCAAAATCAAACATGGACATCGAATTAAAAGATCTCCTTATGTCGCCATGGTAATGGCAAGGCCTATTAAACATCTTCTACCATTGAGCTTAACACTTAACTGTCTAAAAGCAAACAAATTTGTCTTCAGATTGAAAGAAAAATATAGCTCTGAGTACACTGTTAACCCACAGTTTATAAACATTAGAATTATAAATCTAATTGTGGGTGATTTGTGTAAACTAAATATATATTCTTCCCAGACATTAACCTACTTATGTGTTTATGTTTCCAATTCTCAATTGGCCATATCCTGTAAGTAAGTC
>JACSZP010055243.1:0-18518 GCA_016161895.1 Pinna nobilis | reverse complement strand
GGTGTTATCTCCATAGAATTAAGTGAAAAATGATTAAATTTGACATTGAACAATACAACCAACCAACCAATTCAGGCTATTTGTATAATGTAAAAGGCATACATGTAGGCCACAAGGGGTTAAATCAATAGATCTCCCCGCTAAGGCAGTTCAAACTATAAAGCCACATATTTATACCACACAATGAGAAAAGTTTGGGGTCGTTCTTGCATGAGGTCAGAATTCCCCAAGTCTTTACGTAGGCCTATCACATGTGGATATGTAAACAGTTAAACATGTACCGAGATCGGCTTAGCGATATACACCGAACCCAGAAGCGCCATATGTAGAGATATTATCTCCCCTACGTAAAATAAAGCGGCAATCCCGATCTCGTAGATTACGAGAGCTGGCGGCGATGTTTGATTTCCGTTGTCCAGTTACGCGGTGCGTTCTGTTCAGAAGGTTTAGATAGAGAATTATGGAGATAAAATGTTTTATAATAATTTTAGGATTTATTATGCAAATTAGATGCACTGAAGGTAAGTACACTTGTTTTTCTGATTGGCATTGAATTACGTCATTAATATTATATATTTTTTCACGAAGAAGTAGCAATTAAGACAGTTCTAACTTAGAACTGATTCAACCGCTAAAAACTGAATCAAAACAAATTTTGCTCTCATCATTATTATCAATGGTAGTCCAGCTAAAAAGCTTTAAGGCTGTCATATATTTTAGTATCAATCTAAAATGGACTATAGACTCCGGAATATTTTACTTCAATCAGACATGGGGAGCTAGGGTATGGATTTAAATTAAGACCATTTATCTAAAAATTGCCTTTTTACTTTCTGTTATGAAAGTGTGCTTTTGAAAGTCTACTCATTTTAACTCAGGTTTATGAAAAAAAAACATAAGTTGACGGATGTAAACTGCTAGGTTAACTCAATCTTTCTCCCTCTTTTTAAAACATATTGTTCTAATTTATTTATTTATTCATTTATTTATTTATTTATTTATTTATTTATTTATTTATTTATTTATTTATTTATTTATTTATTTATTTATTTATTTATTTATTTATTTATTTATTTTTATTATGTTTTTAAAGATGAATAAAAAATAGATTGTCGGAATATTAGCTAGAATCACGTTGAAAAAGAAAGGTCGAGAATCTCAAAAGCTCAAATGCAAAATGGACAAAACTCAGGTTGTTCTCAAGTTTTCGCTCGACAAGTTAAAATTCCATTACTGCAAAGGTAAAAGTCTGGGGTCCGGACCCACCTCTTTGGAATTTGCAAGATATATACCAATTTTGGTCAATTATGATTAAATTCTCATTTTAACAGGGATAGGTTTTTCCTTTTCACAAGTTGGACACCTCCACCCCCCACCCCCTCTCCCCTGGAAATCATCGACCACCCCTGGAAAAAAAAATTGCTGGATCCGCGCATGCTGATCAGCTCCTGCAGCATATCAACTCGAAAATTGGTGAAAATTATTGTGTACACTTACTTAATTTATCATTTATGTTATGACCAATTCCACTGTATACGGGGAATCGCATGTGTTTCCATGACACTCATTAATATTCGTAAATGTTATCGAAAGACCATAGAAACAGTGGATTCACATAAATTGATAGGGTTTACATGCAGCAAGTATAACATACATGTATATACATTCAATACGCGTTATCTGTTAGGGATATATACAAACCTCCCTTATTTTTTATTTATTTTTCATCACATTATGACTGATAGTCTATTAATTCAAGTGATTAGTTAATATACGGACATTTTCGGGACCATACATCTAGGCCAAATAACACAGGTAGTACGTTAAAACAGTTGGTTACCAAGGCAGGTAAGACAAAATATTGCAAAATAACCAGCATGTAAACTTTTGTGCCGACAACAGCCGATAATTCTTTTAAAACTAAATCAGATAAAATCTAGAACAAATTTAAGCACACGAATATAAAGTCAACTTTTTTTGTATGAAAAAAAAAAACAGTATTGCGTTTATAACGTATTCGTGCAACAAATTTGTCATGCTATATGGACTGCGCCTCAGTAGCCTAAGGTAATTTGACAATATCCAGTAAAGTAAATGATCCAGAAGTATTTACCTCACGTTATCGCAATCCCATGTGTAGGCGATGTGTCATATGGTGGATCTCTCTCTCTCTCTCTCTCTCTGTCTCTCTCTCTCTCTCTCTCTCTCTCTCTCTCTTAAATCCATAATCCATAAAGATAGAATAAATTGCTCTCCCGGAGTAAAATATACTTTAAGCGCACATTTTCCAGATAATATTAGTGTTGACACTTTCTATTGCAAATTACAGCATATCGAAAAAGACAGAACAAAAGCAATAAATTTAAATAAAAGAAAAATCATAATAAGTTTCAGTTTCAAGGGAGGCCTTAGATTTTGTTTTAAGAAGAGTGGTCATTCAGAAGACGTTTGGTTTGGGGTGGGATAACCATTAACAATATTAAAGGTCATGCCAGTCCGATTTTTCAATAAAGTAATTGTATTATACCTCATTCATTCTAGTGTCTATTTAATTCCAGTAGTACCTCTGGTCACTTTTTTCGTACACTTATTTATACAAGGCCCTGATACGAGGAGGAAGGGCCGACGCGTTATGATTATTAATTAAGTTAATTATTTATACTCTTTAAATGATACATAAAAATATATAGATAATAGTGTTCTGTTTTTAATGTTACATTATGATACTATTATAAATCATAAGCTCTGTAATGAAATAACTGTCGTTCATGTTGCCTTTGAAATGTGAGTTTTCTGTTTTTAATGCACATCAGATTATTCAAGATAGAAAAATCGGTGTAACATAACAAATATTGCATGGCTCTTCGGGCAATGTGGGAGTTTATGGACTGGTCAGTCACCAAAAATTATGTATATGGACTTCAGCTTCGCTTCAGTCGAAATGATTTTTTGAGTGACTGAATAGTCCATCGCTGAGGTCAATACGGATATTTTTGGGCGACTGGCCAGTCCATAAACTTCCATATTGCTCTCATAGCCATGTAATATTTATTAAATACAACAAAAACATTATGAACTTCCATAACTCTTTTTCATATTTTTTTTTCAGAGAGAGAGGGGACAGAGAGGGACTGTAACCTCATATAACGCTATTGAGTCGTACAAACTAAGACTGCCTAGTTATAAGTATCATCTTATGCATTTTACAGGTGATAAAAAGCTGATGTACTTTGCTGAGGGCAGAACATGGGTGGAGGCCAGGAATATTTGCCGGAACCTTAACGGAAAGTTGATGAGGAGTACACGGTTAAATCGGAATATAATCAACAACTGTCCGGAAATCGAATACAACAAACGATTTTGGGTCGGAGAATACAAAACGTTATCTCCTTGGTTTGAAATTGTTGGTGAGTTATAAGATTAAAATCCGACTCTAATGACGGATAAGACGAGTCTTATTATAACGGAATTTCACAAATGTGTAAAGTTCGCTCTTTGTCGTTGTTGTTGTTGTTAAAATTCATTAACAAGTTTTATGAACTTCTATCAATAAGTCTCTTTCGCTGTGATGTCGGCTTGCGGGAGTCCTTACTTTCGGAGGAAAATCGAGTGCCCGGAGAAAACTCACACTGGCAATCACCATACTATCTTACATACTTCCCTGGTAGTTCTGGGGGCCCATTGGTGATAATCGAGCGTGCTTAACCACTTTGTTATTCGGACACCCCATTGTTGTAATTGTTTTCTAGAAAATTTAGCAGTTCGAATCTACTAGAACTGTATCACAGTCAATATGATTATCGGTACGCTATAGAGCCACCAATATAAACAATTTAAAAATAATGCTCCACAGTTTTCAGAAAATGGTAAATTTCGACAACTGGCTTTATCTATGTCCCATACTTCATTCAAATGATTTTAAAAACTGTTTTTCAAAGGTCGAGAATTTCCAGATATATCATTTAGGTGTATAAGGGAAAAGTTTTATTCAGTCAGTATCGGAGTTAATTCTTCATCTAGAAGATCCGAAAAAGGAAATAACACGTCGGCCACAAAAATCTTGGCAACATTAGGTCAATGCCCTTTATTTTTAGAACCAAACAAATTACTCTGAACGGGTTACCGTTGACTGGGGTTGACCTAAAACCGATCCTAACACAAATCGCCCGAAGGGGTTAACCTTATTACCCTCTCAGACCATAGAAGAGTGCGATTTTGATTAGCACGTCCAGTTTTATTATTGACGATTAAATCTGTTCAATCCCATGGACCAGATATACATGTAGTTCTAATTCTGATACTCTCTCTCTCTCTCTCTCTCTCTCTCTCTCTCTCTCTCTCAGAGACCCGTCTTGAAAACTTCTTATTTGAAAATACCATAGTTGATGGATTAATGATTTGACGTGATTTAACGTGCGGCGTGACTACTTAAAGCCCTTGCCACACGCTTTAGTTGATGGAGACGTAAATGGAGGGGAAATGGACCTCGGTTATTATTGATGATTTAATCACAAGCAAGGTAATGCATTGGTGAATTATTAATATATAATAGAAATTTAATTAGTTTTTAAAGGATGAAAATAAGTTAATCGAGAAAATGACGGAATAAGTTCAACGTAGGTTTTTTTCCTGAGATATAGATGAATATAGCCGATCTTGTAATGGTTACTAGTATTTGCTCACTTTTGATTGCTTTCTTTTGTCACACGGCAAAATAACTCGAAGTTAGAAATTGACCAAAGAAACAGATGCCACTGACTTCACGCACTTTCAGCATGACTGAAAACGAAACAGATGGAAAGGGTGGGCAATTACACGTGCTAACTATAGCTGTTGATCGCAAAAAATGATTTCGTTGCTAAATGTTTTTATTTTATTGTTTACTTTCGTGTTTTAGTGCTTTGTTTGTTGACGCCTTAGGCAATATCGAGATATTTTCGCTGATACGACAACTTTATGTGTCCACGTGCTCTGTTCTTGTTTACTTGACCAGAGCATCCTTTTAATTGATACTCTCAACTGTTTAACATACTTTTTATGTCCTATATGCCCTGGCAAAAAGTTTACATTCATTAATCCAGACAGTTTCGATACCCCAAAAATGTCCGAATTTATGAACATTGCAATTTGAAAACAATTTTGTTTCCTTTTAATTTCGTCGAGAAAGTGAAAAATCCGGATCATTAGCGTCCGGATTAATGGCGGTCGACTGTATTCATTTAGCGAATTCTAAATTAGGACATACATGCATATCAAGACTGCATTTCAAGACGAGTTTCTGGGAATAATATCCGAAACTAGCCTTGGAAGCTAATACGTGCGGATCTAGAGGGAGTCAAGGGGGGTTGGACACCCCTGAAACCAGCATAAACATATACCAGCATTGGTCAATTATACTTAGATTCTCATTTTAACAGGACTGGGGTTTTCCTTACCACAAGTTTGACCCCCACCCTCCACTGGAATAAATCCTGGAACCAACCGCGCATGAAGCTAGTCAATATAAATGTAATTTTGTTTTCAGGTTGTTTTGATGACGACAGCATATCGAGTAACAAGACGTACGATAATAGTATCCGGAACGAGGTCTCCGTCTGTCACAAGATCTGTAACGACTCTACTTATGTGGGGCTGAAGGTATACATGTTAAACTTAGTGTGTAATAAACATGTATTTCATATATCGTTGAAAGTTCCTATGCATGTTTATTTTTTTTAATACCTCATGTACTGGCATCTTTATTGAATTAATATACTTATATCATAAAAAAAGAAAGGAATGCAGGCGACAGAAACTCCAATCCCCCCACCCGTCTCGTTCTCTTTCTAAAGATGATGATAGACCCAGTCGTCCCGCACACTTGCCGTATGAATTCATGCGCATATCTAGGTGGGAGGGATAGGATCAGGGAGTCCCCCCCTCCCGGGATTTTGAAAAGTACATAAAATGTATGTATTTATGTGACCAATGGTCAATTATGCATATATACTCTCCTTAAGAGGACCGATTTTCATGCTACCCGGAGAACATAAAGTCGCCGCTTTTTCTGTCCGTCCTTCCGGAGCCATACCTCCTAAACCATTCCATGAATTTAGGTCATACTTACAACATATATTGCTCATGACCCATGCCTGAGGCCCACCTAATCTCATGGTCAAAGGTCAAGGTCTTTTTGTATTTAGGACTAAAAATCTCATCTAGCCCTTATCACCTTCCAGTATTTAGTAGCCTTGATAATAAATCACATAAACATTACTGATGACATGCAGGTATTCCCTAACCTTGACAAAAAGGTCACAAAGGTTAAGGTCATTCTCAAATATTTGGCATGAAAGCTTATTTTGACCACATTTACTATCAGTTTTGAGAGTCATTGGTCACAATGCACATAAATATTATAAATGATATATAGGTATACACTGACCTTCATCTAGCATCTAAGGTCAAGGTCATTCTTTAATTTTGACTTGAAAGCTTATTTCGTAAATATTTCTTAAGTATTGGGTGACCTAGATTTTATTTCACACAACAATATCCCCTCAAAGAAGAAGGCAACGTTTTTCCTAAACTACAGGTTAAAGTTTATCTTGGTTAGAGTTTGCCCCGGGAGCATACACCAGTTTACTTATTGCCTTCTTAATTTTGCCACAAGTTCGACACCCAAGGAAAATAAATCCCGGATCCGAGCCTGGGAATCTAATACCGGTAACATTTATAGTCTTACCGATGTTTTGAAAGAGATAAATTAGGTTGCGCTGACATAAGTATGCTACTTTCTTTATATCAAAGTAATCTTCTTAAATTGTAACTACGTGTACTGACAGGGAGACAAATGTTACTGCCTGGGAGATGATATAATTCAGAACCGAGACGGTATGGACCAAACATGTGGCTACAGATGTCCCGGAAATAGCGGAGAATACTGCGGCGGTATCAACACTGTAAATGTGTATAGACTAGGTAGGTCATACTGTTTCTACAATATATAAATCAAAATGACTGTAGAGTATGGCTGTTTTGAGATATTTTTTCCTTTTGTAGAACTCTTCTGTAAGAAGGTGCGTAAAGACAGAAATTTGAGACTAGTTTTGTCGGAAAACAACACATTAACCTGTTTATCAGTACTAAAACAATGATATACCTAATTTTAACATTATTGAAATATTCTGCCTTAAAACCTTAAAAGAAAACACAGAATCCATTGCCACAGAAATGTTTGGTACAACAATGAAACCCCTCTATGGTAACTGGCAAAAATATAAGTACCGGACAGAGTTTTAAAAAAATCTTTTACTATGATGTCTCCATATAAGTAAAGTATTCTGAAACAGGGTTTTTGTACTTTGTTTTTATAGTTTTGACAATTGTACGATGTCGTCATTTCCTGCCTTTTTTTCCAGCCCGTTTTACCCCTAGTGAAGACCTTTGTCCATTCGGTGAGATATGTCTGTGTTCGCAGATGGACTGTCAGATGACCGGAGTGGCTTACACTGCACGTCCATGTCATGAAAAGCAGTTTGGAGCTTGTGGTTAGTCCAGAAAACTAAATATGCAAGATCCGTCTGTTTGTCCATCTCATAGCTATCATTTAATTAGACTTTCCATGTATATACATAAAAGGATTGAAAAAAATTTTTTTGACAAATGTGCGTGAACATACCAGTACACCTCTCTCTCTCTCTCTGTCTCTCTCTCTCTCAAATGTAAAAACTTGTCTAGCTCAGACCATCAAATTCAGTCAAGCCTCATTGATCTGGCCGCCAATAATTCGGCTGCATCGCATTCCAGACGAAATTCAGGGAACAAATTTTTTTTAAATTGCATTGGTTATTATTATATGTATGTTTCAGTAATCCGGACGCTTCATTTATCCAGACAATTTGCTTGGAAACGAAAGTTTATTCCTATGTTAAAGACAATAGCTTGAGCTCTACTTCATTTACAGATCATGGGTACTTGACAGACACAGAAGACGCTTGGACAGACGCTAATAACAGATGTAAAGACCAAGGATATCTTACAAACCAAGAAAATGCGCATGCGTTTTGTAGAAATAGACTGCAGTCTTGGCCAGAGTCGTACTGGGCCGGGGTGTTCCGAAGTGACATAGATAACGTGGACCAGTGTATGTAAATCCAGATTTACTCGTATTTTCCCTTTGTCTGTATACTGCCTTATACTTTGGAAATGTTATACATGTATTAATTTTCATTAAAGTTCTTATTTCGAATTCCATGCATACGTAGCAACTAATAAGCAAAAACCAACTGAAAGGTTGTAAAGGGTAGAATATAATACCGGTACGTGTTAGTGTGATTTAGACTCAAATTTAAAAAGAAAAAGAATCGTAGTTTTATGACGCTTTGTTTAAGAAGTATTTACAAAATATGTTCTATTCCTAATAAATTTGATTCTTTGTTTGAAAATTTAGATTTATCGTTGATATTGCAACAGAAGTGACAAATCCATGCTAACTTTATTCCATGTTTATTTTAGCAACAGGATTAGTAAATGACCCATTACTGTACTGTTTTACGCTGACCAAGGGAACACTCGTTAACAGTCCAGCAAATGACCTAAGGGACATGGATACCTGCTATAGCACAGTTAATCCATTTGTCTGTGAGATAGGTAAGTTATAAATGTATTAACTTCGTCTCCCATTTCACAGCTGTACTTCAAGACCAAAGGAAAATCGATTTTGTTTTTGGCGAAATTGTTATCTTCGCTTAATGCTGTGAAAAGACTAAGTGATGGAAATTTAATTCTATTATACCATTCTAATTTGAAACAAACACACAGGATTTATTATAAGCTAAGAACCGTAATTCCTGTATACTCATGGAAATATGGTTTAGTAAATAAATGCCGAACTTCCGATTCGCGAAAATTAATTTCCACAAAAAAAAGGTTTTGCAAATACTACATTGCAGTTTAGGTCTTATCTTTTTGTGTGTATGTAAAGGACAATAGTGTAACGTTACAATTCTGTTCAGAACTTGATCATGTAAATAAAGACATTTAAAATTGAAATAAAAGCATTCATACTGTAAATCGGGAATTATTTGTAGAGTTTTATTTTAGCGAGTCTACAAAAGTAGTTATTCTCGCGATTGCATGTACAATACATATAATGCTTAGGTTTTACTATGTTGTGCATAATAATGTCGGGCAAGGTATTCAAGGGAGAAATTTGAGTTTATAAACGAGAGAATAAAATTCTCGAGAATTTAACCAGAAAAAAAATAAAATTAAAAAAAAACAATGAGATTTATAGTATAATTTCGATAATACCTGTATATACATTATAAGTATTGAAGGGACTAAACACAAAGTCTGTTCTCATTTGCCCTTTCATTGACGCATACAGTCAAGCGACTGTTCAGATATTTGGATTTGGCACAGCAGTTAATTTTGTGAGTTCACGTGGCTGGATAGAGTAAGGAATGTTAAACTATTCTCTTTTTTGAAGGGTATTTTGTTTGTTCTATGATATGTTTTTTTTAAAGTCAGTTGCTACATTGCAAATTGGATTTATTTACACGTACTTGTAGTACATAACTCAGTGTGCCCAATATTTTATTTGATTTCCAGGAGTATCTACATTTGGCGAAGCAACATGTACCGTTTATAAGACAGCGCCACCAACATTTGAACCTACAACAAGCACAAGTACAACAAGGGAAATAACTACGTATTATCTTGGTAAAAATACTGATAATGCGAAACATATTGACACAGGTGAAATATACTTTCATTCATTGAAATTTGTTTCGATAAAAACGTACACGTCATATTGAAAACGAAATAAAGAATACTCAATGCCGGATTGGATATTTGAATATTCGAGGTTGAGTTAATTTTTATCATCATTTAAAGATATTTAATTACATATGCCTTACCATGACATTAACCTTTCCCCGTCGTTCTTCCATTTTTTCTACTGCTACTTTGACAGTTTCCCAACTGGTACTACTGGCTGTATTTTCTGTCTCTTAACTGTTCTTCTATGAGTTGTTTTAGGCCTCCTCCATACCCTTTTGTTTGGACTTCCAAGTGCTACATATAACCTGAAGTCATTTGATTCAACTTTACTTTAGAGCTGTTAATCTTCTTCATACCTCACAGTTGACATTTTAATCACTCTTTTTATTTTTAGATAAAAGGAAATGGTGCCATCTTAATTCTCTTCTTCTGATAAATTTTGTTTGGGAAGTTTCCAGTCGTTTTTTTTTTTATCTTTCTTTGTTATTTTCTATGTCTCTCATCCGTAGAGTAGCACAGGTCTTACTACGGTCTTATACAGGCAGGGGGATCTTTGTATTTCTGCTTACTGCTCTGGTTTCCAAAATTCTTTAAGGCTCTGAACTACGTTCTTTGCCTTCTGTAGTGCTTGTTTTAATCGATTGGTTTACGTTTCTGTTTATACCAGTTTGGGGTTTTTACCTCACGGATGTCCAAGAATGATCGTAAACTACGTCTATGGTGACTGTCATCTTGTTTGTGAGCATATGCTACTTTCTACAGGCGTACTTACATCTCGGTATAAACACAGGCTACTGCAGTTGTATATGTGTAACAAAACTTCATTTATGACTCGGGACTAATTATGAAAAAAGGTTAATTTTACGATAAATCCTCAATTAAAGACTTTGATTTGAGTCAAAGTGAACCAATTGGAGATCGGGATCTAAGTACATGCACGTATGTAGACCATAGCACATATTTACAAACACGATGGCGACTACTAAGGGCATATGTTACGTAGACTGAATAATTATCGTGCATCTAGTGACTAATTCAAATAATAAAACATTTTTCGGTTCTTGAGTACAAATATACATTTGCAAAAAGATTATATCATCTAGTTTCGATTGATGATCTATAACTTTGCGGGCGTATACAGTCTAACCTGCCTTAGCGACCCACTGAATTAATGGAAAACCTTATCTTATGTGACCTAAATGAGTGGTTCCCAAAATGGGGTTTTTCCTATATAAATCACCTTAATTAATAGACCACCTGTCATATGTGACCCTATTTGCCCCTTTTTGGACGGTCTCTTAAAATAGGTTAGACTGTTTTTTTCTCTGCAGGAGCATTTGAGACCGATCATGACTACAACCATAGTACAAGTCTGCTTATAAACTGATGGTCCGCTGACGTTTCTCTGGGGGAGCATTCGAGACCGATCATGACTATGACCATGATACAAGTCTGCTTATATTGAACACCATAAATGTATATAACTATGTTAAAGTGACGGTCCGCTGCCGCGTTTTGTCTACCATTACGGATAGGTATAGAAATTCACTTATAAATGTTTGCTATGGTACATTTTAGGTATGATCGCCGCCATTGCAGCTGGTGCAGTTGTCCTGATTATCGGATTTATCGTCGCCGTGGTGGTTTTCCGAAATAAGAGGTATTTTCTTTATTGAAATGTTGTACTCTACTGCTCTACTTTAATGGGAAAATACCTATATTATATATAGAATAGATATATAAGGCTAATTTGTGTGCCCACGGTATACATGTTTATATTTATTTACGCATTTATATACCTCTTTTCAAAATTTTAGTGATGATTAGTGGGGAGATTTCCTAATTGAGCCTGAAACCGCCTAGAATAGTCATAGACAGAAGTAGTTCTGATTGGTCTGATCAGTGAGGTGGTCACTTAAGTAAGATGACATTAAGACGAGACGAAATGACATTTCAACTTAGAATATTTATTTATTCATTCATTCATTCATTCATTCATTTATTTATATCTTTTCTGTAATGACATTTTTGAAAATTAGTCTAAGGATATAGTAGGGATAATTTATGTGATTAAAGTGGTTAGCCCCTTTCACTCTAGAATTATTTTGAACAGTGACTTCGATTATTAAGAAACTTAAGGAAACAAACAAATCGCCTAGCTTTCCCAATCTCATATTGAACTGTTAACCAAATACATTCACAATTCAATGTACCTTATGCATATTCTAATAACTACTCGCTTTAACTTGATTAATTACAACATTAATTTCGAATTATACATTTTCAGATTGAGTGCATACGGACGGAGGTATAAAAACCCATATATCATTCGTTCTTATGACACGGACTTAAACATAGATGCAACATCAAATAGTTCTTCGAGTGTCGGATCACCGGAGTTAATACGAAATAGGACCAATCAGAACCAGCATCACAAACCTCACTCAATATTGCGTATTCCTAAAAATGTAACCGGAAGTAGAAATTCACCGTCTCCTCGTTCGGTTTCAAAGTCGAGTACAAATCCGATGAGAGAAGGACGAACGCATTTCGGCACGAATTCAACCTTGAGGGATGTGAAAAATGCTGAAATCTATGTCGTATCGTCTGATGGAGAGGGTAATGAGACAACTATACGACCAAAGCCAAAGAAGGGAATAATGAAAAAGACTGGCGGGGACGCATACTTGTCTTCTGTTATAAAAAGGCAAGAGAACGATTCGGGTATAGAAGATACTAAGGAAGTATGCAAAAGGACTTATGATGCTGACAATAGTTCTTTCTCGGATGACTCGCTCACAAAGTTTAAACAAAAACGAAATGGAACACTAGGTCACAGCAAACCTCACGTGATCTTAAGGCCGCCACACAAGTATGTGTATTCTGATTTATGATTGGATCACGTTCCACGTGATCGAAGTTTTTCCCGGATGCCGTGTAAGGTGTCGCTGTTTCTGTCAGTACCCGATTCCGTGGTTTCATACAGGTAGACTAATAAGGGACATTAAGGTACACTTATTCGACAGTCTCCGGTTTTTCTTTTTAGACTAGACGTCGCGAGATTATCAGACAAATGTTATGCATCGCTTTGTCGTAATCAGATCCTCCCTATACTAAGCTGGAAGTATAAACCGGATGTTGTTGATGCATGAAAACTGTAGTAAAAAAAAGCTCCTTGAATTTGGATCCAATCGTTGTCTCGAAAGTCCTCTATAATGATGCTGCTTCAACATGTGCGCGTAATACAGAGAAAGATATTGATCCATGTGATATTTAAAAAATATTTCAACAATGAGTTTGAATGTGTTCACAATATATGTTATATAGTACCATGACAATTTTGTTTGTTTGTGGTTTTCTTATGTTAAATATTCAGCGAGATTTTTATTCTCTTCTCAAAATTGTACATTTGTATATGTTTTAATCCAGTATCATGTCATTGTCCTGTTACCTTATTAGATTATTTCTGAAGTCATCACATAATCTTTCCTAGAAGGATGACCTAATTTTGGATATAATATGTTAATATTATCGAGTCTTTATCAACTTGTACCAGTTGTTCGAGAGACAAAAAATTCTGAATGAAAATATCAAGACTGGAATAGAACGCCAGTATCAGGAAATGGCCAACGGCAAACTTTTGCATGGGATTATCAACAAAGTTTGAAATTCATTAAGTTACAGAAACCACGGGAGAGTCAATTTATCGATAAACTTCAAGAAATCGATGCAAGTTAGAAAGAAAATAGATTTGTCTGCAATTCAGTTCATTTACGTTAATGCACTTGTAGATAGACAAGTTCATGCCTGTCTACAAACACTGTATGTAACTAGCCATCAGCACATGTACGTTATGTTTAGTAAATATGTTCCTATTTTTGTATTTTGTTTAAAAATAGTCACACCTGTTATTTTTGTGATCAGTAGTTGTTTTTGACGCTTTGTTTATTTAAATGTCTTGCATAATGATTGCATATGTATAGGGATTTAAGATAGTTGTGGTAAATTCACGATAAAAGAACCAGATTGTGTGAAATGTAAATCCTGGTGATTTGATGTTTTATAAAAAAATGAATTCAGATTTGCACTTTGCATTTCTTATACATAGATCATGAGTTGTATATTTTGACTTCTTGCATTCTGAGTCAGAGTGTCACAAATGTTTGAATTAGCTTACTTATCTTGCTAATTTGAAGAAAATTAACTGATGTAACGTAGGCATCAATGTTAAGTACCGATGATCAGATATAGTGTCAAACCTATGACTGAAAACACGATAGTGCTAATGTATAACTAATTTGATTGATTACCGATAAAAACGGTTAAGTTTGTATTTTTAAAAATTTTTAACACCCCCACAAATAAACTTTTTTTTTTCTTCTCAAATATTTTTTTCTTTTCTTTTCTCTCTCTCTCTCTCTCTCTCTCTCTCTCTCTCTCTCTCTCTCTCTGTTGTATATGTAAATAGACTTTGATTTTATTGTGCTTACTGTAAAGAAGATTCATTTAGTCATTCCTGTATACATGTATAAAGTCATATTCTATTTTCCACATATGTATTAAACGTTTCAACAAGTAACATTTTAATTGGTTTCTTCAATGATATATGAAACTGTATACATGTATTAAAAAATATTTGCTCCTGCTTATTTTCGTCCGCTTACAACAGCAAAGGTGTTCGCCTTTTTAACTGCGCCCGAAGTTATTTAGGTTTTATGAGCTGTATATGTCATTGCTTCAGCTATGTATCTTGATATTTTGCTTTCGTTACAATTCAATTTTCTCCTATAATGACAAGACACTTTATATAGGTTGTATTGTTTGTTTAAGGCCGTTGAAGGGCGGCACATTTTGCCTATGCTTGGCACTTATGGCCGTAGATCAGGGAGGGTTCTTTAACGTGTCGACAGCTTCTGTGACCCGATGCCTCGGTTTTTACTCTCTCATCCGAAAGACATGGACTGCCAACCGCAGCGTGACGCTGCGCGGATTCCAACACCGGAACCTTCGATTCGAAGCAGAACACGCTACCACTCGGCCACGGTGGCCCGAGCTCCATTTATGTCATTGCTTCAGCTATGTATCTTGATATTTTGTTTTCGTCACAATTCCATTTCCTCTATCTAATGACAAAGGCGTCATGCATTAAATGACAAGGAACTTCTGCTGGTAAACAGTAGCGCTCGGATGCTAATATCTTCCAGGGCTAGTGATATGCGTGTTTGCATTTAGATCGCGAGAACTTGGGTTCGGATTTGAGTTACGCTGCGATTTGTTTTCCCTGTCTGTCGAATGCAAGGTCTCTTATAACAGTGGGTGTCGGCACGTTAAAGAATCTGTCCTGCTGTAGCCTAAGACCATAAGAGCCGAACATAAACAAAATTGTCACTCCTCAACGGCACAAGATGTTACGTCCGCATGTGAATGTAATATTCTTGAATTGGACGTTGTTGTTGTATTGTTCTTTACCGTCTCAGTCAAGGGTCTTTCACTCATATGGAGACGTCGGCGTGTGCCGGTGAAGGGCGACAAATTTTGCCTATGCTCGTATTAACGTTCCAACACCTACTGTCACATGATATAGGCCACGTTTTTAATGTCTCATCCGAAAGACAGACGGCCAACCGCAACGTGGCGCTGCGCCGATTCGAACCCCAAACCCTTTGATTCGAAGCCGAACACGCTTACCAGTTATGGTGTCGAATATTTCCGGAAAATATCATATTCGAACATCCAGGGTTTACAAGACTCATATACTTGTATGCAATTTTGTGACACTGAACTACATAATACAGAGCAGATGATAGATAATTAATTAAGACGAATAAAGACAAACACTTGTACAATACCAAGAAAATATCTTTAAGAATTGTATTCTAAATAGCCGAAGTAGTGGGGTACTGGTCCTAATCAGGAACTGGCCATGGTCCTTGACCAGTTCAATGCTCAATCATTCATAGTGCTGAGATCAAATCGTACCAGAGCCCTTCATTAACCCCGCGACATACAGGTATTTCCACCTTAGACTAACACTTATTTGAAAGTCCACCATCGGCCCTATCTCTCACGTCTAGTCAACGGCAGCTTGAGCCATTTTGGGACCTAGTTTTACCATGCGAGTATTATGACATGTTTACGTGTTTGAGGCGTATGGACTCTCCTTGAACTCAGTTGCCCCTTGAGTCGTTCTTACAGCAAAAATGATTGGTCGTTACCATATACCTAAAAGACTTGAGTGAGTTTACTTTACAGAAACCGGAAGCCGCACAGCTCTAACTCAATTTCTGTATAATAATTGATGCCAGCAACTCGTTAATGAATAAACCGGATCTGTATCAACTCCAGTGCTCCGTGTTGAAAATGGCATTTTGTGTCATTCTCATTGTAACAATGTAAAGGGGTTTTACAGGCCCAATACGTCATTTGTAGCTGTACAGGATAGTGTTGGCAAAATACAAACAAATGTGAACACAATTTGTTTATTTATTACAACAGCATTGGTAGTACATCATTAGATTGAACAAATAGCTGATAGGTAATATTCCAAATAAATCTCTAAAAGTCCAATATACGTCACTTCTAATATTTACAGAAGTACAAAATACTTTGACAACGACCAAGATGATGATGATGATGATGATGATAATTATAATAAAACTTATAAGGGGGAAAATGGCAAAACAAGATCAATAAATTTCATGATAAGACATAAAATGTCTAAAAATTAAATGTTGTAACGGTAGCCATACAAAAAATATGTTCATTCAAGTTATTCACAAAATCTATATAAATATTATTTTACAAGAACTAAATCATCAAAACAAAGAATGCTTTATCTATCAAAGTACAAACTACCAGCTACCAACAATAATAAATAGAAATGTATATATACAAAATACAATCAATTTCATTTACATTTTCTAGCTAGTTATGAGCTAAATTTACAACACTATATGCAAAAATTATTAGGGAAAGTTTGGAATATTTATACACATTATACGATAAATCTGCACCATAGCAAGATATAGATACGCATTTCTTACCCAATGCCTACGTGACAATAGTTTATTCCATGCAAGCCTGCTGGCCTTCAGATGGTGAGGTTGACGGGTTGAGTACGCGTTGCCGTATGAACACGTTAGGACTGTTTTCAAACCTTATCATTTGTTACGATTGATTATAAATTAATTTAGAGAAAGACTTTAATGAAGGCCGACGTCTTTGAGATATGGGTTCTTCGCCAGATTCTTCTGGCGATATTAAATGAGGTACATGTAAATTTCTGTTTATAAAACTGACATATTTTCACGCGTAGGTCCCCCACGAGAACATCCCAACCTGTCTTCTTCGCTATCTAAACGTGCCTTCACGAAAATAGATTTCTTATGGGGAAAGTATCCCCGAACCGTACAACCATGCTTAATCATTTGATACGGGTGGTTTGGATTTGTTTGTTCGATAAGGTGGGCTCCTTAGTTGGAGTTGAAGTTAGGAGCATAGAAATCATTTTCAAAGTACGTCTGTTACAGACAAAGGCAAAGAAAATATACGCCCCGATACTTGCGTCCAAGATGATAGCAGTGTAGGTCAAAATGACCGACTCGAACAGTCCGTTAAGGAGGACAACTAACAAATAAATTCCAGTAAGTGAGGACATTTTTGTGTACAGAATGAGAACATTACATTTTTGCCTCGTGTACGTAGAGACATCTGGTAAGGATGATATATTGTAAACAGATACAAGAAATATCAATATATCAACAAGAACGATAATAAGCGCCGGGCAGAAAAATGTGTATAGTACCATCATCGGGCTCGAGATGTAACAAACACAACCACCATAGCCGATATCTGTAAAGTCGGACAGGGTCAGACTGACGAGTACGTTACATAATACGAAAGCCAACGGAGTCAGAAAAGTGTAGCAACAGTTCTTGACAAAAGAGTTACTCTGGTCGCGCGATGCTCGAATCGTATTTAGGGATTTCATCATGTGGTAGGTACATGCATTCATCCAAAAGAAAACACAAAGCCATGTGTAATGGATGAGACCTCCGTTGATTATGCACACCGTCCTATTCCGTGTGAAACCTATGCCGAGGACATATATAAGCTGTGCAAAGAGAAGGGTTGTAGTAAGTGCCATGATATTCTTACCCGGAAGTGTACGCAGTACCGGAAGGCAGCAGTAAACTATTAGAGTCAAAATAAGCAGAAAAATTGATATGCCTGAGAATACGGCCGAAACAATACTTTTGACGTCACTCATTGGAGCGATGACGCATTCCGGGCTATCATCAAGTGAACTCACGCGCGAATTGTTCTTCTCCCAATGCGCTACACTTTGAAAATATCTGTGTTCACACATACATACCACGCCATTTTCGACAAAATACTGGTTGTACTCGAGACATAGGTTTAGGTGATTGTGGCATACGCGGCCTTTATTATCGGCTGTCATATTTACACATACTTGAGCGCATTGCGACAAAAGCGAGACTCTCACCAATCGCACCGGAAGCTTGCACAGATTACCCAAATTTCGTTCGTACAGAAACTTATTCAAACGATATAAATTGTTCGTTCGCTGTCTACCTGATGGGATCATATCGAAATCTTTAATTTTGTTATCAATTGACATATTTAACACAAGTGGCTCCGAAACATTATGATTTAAAGTAACATTTGCACCTTCTAACTCTATGATTGCGTCAAGAAAGTCAAACTGATTGTGCATGTTGGCATATCCTACG
>JACSZP010055242.1:0-15555 GCA_016161895.1 Pinna nobilis | reverse complement strand
TTGCCGTTGCTTTTTTACTTCAAAATTTTCATTCTTTACAACTTGTCATGGTCCGCACTGAATGAAAATGTTACACTTAATTGCACCAGCCACCTCAGGTCTGTCCCCATAAGTCATATGCAACTGTACACACACAGTTCTGTTAGACATTTTTTATATCACTGATATTTCACTGTTTTAGTCCAAAATGATTTTTTCGGTTAATGACCAATCGGGTCGCGCGCCACTCTTTCTTCTACGCACAACTTTGGGTGTCAAAAATGGCGGCCCCCATGCACTAGGCTCTTCCTGGTGTTTTTTCCTAATGGGATGGGACCAGGTGTCCGGAAGTAGTCACTACCCCATGTTGATAGGCTACATTCGTATCCGTCACAAATGTTCCACGAAACCTCGAATTCAACAAGGTACACATATCCCTAGTCCGATCCCGTATGCGATTTTTGTTCGCTATTGTTAACTGTCCTGAGCGCTATTGACAACGTATTACAATCGAACCTGTTCGAAGGAGCATAAAGGGTCACATATGACAGGTGGTCTCTTAATTAAGGTGATTTATATAGAAAAATAATTTTAGGAACCACTCATATAGGTCACATAAGACAGATTTTCCTTCAATTTAGTGGGTCGCAAATTCAATTTTAACTTTATTGTTTTTTTTATCCAATGTTGTCATTTCACAGGTATTTCAACTCACTTATTGCCAAGACTGCGTGTTCTTACCAAATACCAGACTGTATCAGCGAATCCAAAGATCTGTTTAAGGAGTTCATGCAGAATAGTACGATAAATAAGTAAGAGTGATCGATCTATCGATCTTTTTGATTTTTCGGACGTAATAATATTTACCTTTGATAGTTTCTTGGTGACTTTATAAATCAAGTGAATTAGATTACAAGGTTATTCCATGTGAGTATATTATCAACATGTAAGAAGAATGTTATTTCTGTGTATCATTGGAAATTTCTGTTAATTACGGATAACAAATTTTATCCGAAGACATGGGTTATTTGTACGATTCGGGGCCTCCGTGGCCGAGTGGTTAGCGTGTTCGACTTCGAGCCGAGGGGTCCGGGGTTCGATTCCCTCAGCGCCACTCCGCGGTTGGCCGTCCCTGTCTTTCGGATGAGATAGTAAAAACCGAGGTCCTGTGTCACAGTAGGTGTTGGCACGTTAAAGAATGTCGCCCTTCACCGGCACACGGTGACGTCTCCATATGAGTAAAATATTTTTTGAGTGGGACGTTAAACAACAACGCAACAACAATAACAATTTGTACGATCTCTTTATGATTAATTAGTTCTCTATCATATGAAAACTGATTTACATAATTGAGTCTCCCTCATTGTCTCAGACCGTATTGGCTAGTTAACGTCAGGATTTAGCTTAAATTTGAAAACGAGGGTCCGTGTTACAGAAGGCGGCGTCCCCGTACCATACAAATGTCTTACCTACATTGGGTGACGTCACCATAGCATTGAAATAGTAAAAGTGTGCAAGTATAATTTATACTCATCGAACAAGCTATATCACTATCTTGTTATTTCCTGATATAAATCATACAGGATGATTTTTCAGAATTCCGACCGACGTCCGCGCCAGTGTCTATTGCACAGCCATAAAACATGGTGGTGTAGCGGAATGGGACTTTGCTTTTGAAATGTCACGAAAAGAAAATGTTGTCGCAGACAGAGGGAATATATTGGTCGCGCTTGCCTGTACTGATGAATTGTGGCTCTTAAACAGGTTGGTATATACACGTGTATATCTGAATTGTGTGTGTGACTATGACCCTCATATAAAACATCAGGGGCCCATGTCGCAAATTAAAACATATTAGTACCATTTAAGATAAAACTGAACAATTGTAATCAAATCTGACTTACATGTGAAGTTGCTTATCTTTCCCGAACACCTGAACTCACTCCTGTTTTTTTTTCGGTAGGGTTCGTGTTACTCTAATGTTGCTTTTACATGTCTTGCTGTTTATATTATTATTTGTGTTTTGTCTCTCCTTGTTTTCACCATGATTTTTTTTTCGATTAATACATTTGAATGTACTCTTGATATCCTTAACTATCAACTCTTTGATATCAGTTAGATAATGACCCATTATTCCTTTATTCTTATTCCTAAAAGTGCAACTATTTGATTAATCCACAAACTGGTTATTAGAAATTGTAGATGACGCATGTCTGAGGCTAATATATTAGACGTATATACCCCAATTTTCTTTTCCCAAATTGTGCCTGCTAAGTAGACGATGCCCTTTACCCTAACCTGTCGTTTTGCATTCATTTTTTTCTTCTTATCCTTTTTCTTAGAATGTCCTTTTAAATATTCTCTCTCTCTCTCTCTCTCTCTCTCTCTCTCTCTCTCTCTCTCTCTCTGATAACATAACTATTTTAGCAATAAAAGATCCGTTGTTTTCCCAGGTATATAGGATATGCCTCTGACTCGACCAAGATTCACTCAAGTCTAGCACTCTCGGTCATCTATGAAGTTTCAAAGAATGTGATCGGAAATTCTATAGTATGGCGACTCCTGGAGGAAAAGTGGGATGTGTTGTATCCTATGTAAGCATATGTACAGTCAAACCTATTTATACAGGTCATAAGCGAATAGACAAATATGAGCGAGAGTGACAGTCGGTTCATTTATCTGGATATCCTAGAAAAGTTTATAAAAAGCAAATATTTTACCTGTAAAGCCAGGTGACCATTCAACAGAGATTATCTTTAGAGAAAGGTAGCCTTAGTGCAGACGTTATTCTCCCACTGTAAATTCCTAAATAAAAGCGAGTAATTAATTTCCGCGTAATTTCGCGAGTGGACGCCCTCGCGGATTTTAAATCCTCGCCTTTAGTTGATCTGACGGTCTTGTTTATGAGGGGAAAATAATCCGCGAATCTTGATTTACGAAACTAACGTAAGACCAACTGAACGCATGTAGTTACTCGATATAGATATACTTATTTTCACTAATCAGGACAACTACTTCATATTGTATAAATAGAAAGCATCCAATGATAATGATAGTGATCATGATATTATGATTATAATTCATAATACACAATATCTTATCAATATGGTTAATGGATTAATCAGCTTATTTAATATAATTAATACAGATTTTTGTCTCAGTTTTTTTTAGGGAACTGGTTTAAAACCCAAAAATAAGTCCCTGATGTCTTGAGCTCGCGATTGTAAATTCTCGCTATTTGACACAAAGGGGCGAGAAGGCGGAATTAAATACTCGTGTAAAGTAAGGCGTATAAATCATATAGATCATCTTTTCACAGATGTCGTCTTATAGACAGGGAACCTTTATACCTTAGGTGTCATAGCAGTCAGTTTAAAATAAATTGCCTTTATACACAGGTGACCTTTAAATTGAGGTCGATTGTACAGGCTAGTGGCATCTTATTTGAATCGTTGCCGTAAAAATTTGATGTTAGCTATGCACAAATTGCCTTTTTAAACAGTTGACCAAAATGCTTCAAGATAGATGATCGTTGTTTAGAAGTAGCCTTTATAGCAAGATGACCAACTGTCTGTGCACCCTGACATTGAACCAATAAAAACGCAATTCAAACGAACCATTTCTTTTTATTTATAAATCCTGTTTGCTGTCATCCTTTAAAATACCGAGTCGTAACTAGAATTCTATATGCTGGCCAAAATGTGCCCCTAGTAAAAACTTCCCCATAGTCTGACAGCAAAAAAGATTTCCAGGTATAAAACAGTGGTATTCGTTTCAATTGCGTTTTAATGTGTTCAGTGTTTGGGTTTACAGACAGTTAGTACAGAGGTTTTCCTTATTTACTGGCGATCTTTATACAAAAGGTGCCTTTGTTAGCAGCAATCTTTATGAAGTACCACTTTTATATATAGGTGATGTTAGCAGAGAGATCGTCGAAGTAGACAGGTAATCTATTTAGAGAGGTATTTTCCATATAAAGGAAACCTAATTACAGCGTTGCGTTGTGTTGTCGTTTTAACGTCCCACTCAAGAATATTTCACTCATATGGAGACGTCAGCGTGTACCGGTAAAGGGCGACAAATTTTACCTATGCTCGGCACTGCTAGCCGTAGACCAGGGAGGGTTCTTTAACGTGCCAACACCTACTGTGACACAGGACCTCGGTTTTTACTGGAGTGGCGCTGCGGGAATCGAACCCCGGACCCCTCGGCTCGAAGTCGAACACGCTAACCAATCGGCCACGTAGGCCCCCACCTAATTACAGAGGTTGTCTTTGTCAGAAAGTTGACCTATTGACAGTGGTGCCCTTTATGGACACTTGACATTTCTACAATTATGACTTCTTATTCAAATATGGATGTATTTGTTTACTGTTGATCTATTTATGACACACAATTTATTTTGAAATATGTTTTTTTTTTATTTTGAAGTAAATTGTTGAGTGTTTCAATGGAATTTTGGGTCTCCGTGACCAAATGGTCAGAGCATTACGCTTAAATCCACTCAGTCACTCACCTCTTGTCAGCGCGGGTTCGAAGCTCGCGGGAACCTAGGCTGATTATGTGAGAAACTTTGTCAGTTTACTGCGGGTGGCCGGTGGTCTTATTTGTAACCGGGCTCACTCCTCCACCGATTAAAACTGGCCGCCACCATATGACTGAAAGAATGTCAAGTGTGGCGTAAAGCAAACAAACAAACGACAAACAAAACAACAAGAGACTTTGTATTATACCCCCTTTCAAGTTCTTTCTAGAAAATTTTTCGACTCTTATGTAGCATCACCAATAGGAAACTTTATAACTCTTCCACAACCTACTTGGCCAAGTAGACTACACAATTTGAATATGGTCAACACAATCATAAAAAGATAAATGGTAAGAAAATATCCAATCACTGGGTCGTTTTGCTGTCTAAAATATGTTATTGATTTTTTAAGATTAGATTTATTTTGTATAACAGATTCGGTGGAACACTAATGGAATATTTGCTGCAGCAAACCACACAGTCGTATAATACACAGTATGAACTACAGATGGTACGTAAATTTATTATCAAAATGTAATTATCATAATAAGGTTTACTTGTATTGTTACCGTTATCATAGATGTGGTTTAATTATAATTATTTTTATTAATTAAAATGTGCATGCAGAATAATATCATTTTAATGTCATCATTATTTGCATCTTTATTGTCATATTTAAATAGAAATAATAGAATAAATTTGCTGTTATTATTATTATTATCATTATTATCATTAATATTAATATTATTATTATTATTATTATTTCATGTATTTTTAATTTACTTGTAATTTTTTATTAATATTGTCATTGTTACCAAAACACTTTTTACTATTATTATACTGATTTCTACTTTCATTTTTGTTCTATTTTTAGCATCATTGTCACCATCATTATAGCCTTACAATAACATCAATATTTTCTTTTATCAGGTTGAAGAGTTCATTGCTTCCAGAACGTATATCAACCGATTCGGTACGATGGTTAAACAAGCGACAGAACAAATTGAGACAAACATTAAATGGATGAGTACAAACTACCCAAAAGCAGTTGTCTGGTTGGCTGACTAAATAATGAAAATGTTTTTATTATATATTTACTATAGAATAATTTTTAAAAAAAAACCTTTATACTGAAGCAAGCCCTTTTTATTATATATTTACTATAGAATAAGATTTTTTAAACCTTTATACTGTAGCAAGCACATGCCCTTTATCACATACCCTGTATCAGCCCTCGGTCTGATATTGAAGCCTCGGGTAGATATGGCATGCGATACAGATTTTGCCATGAACAATGTATTATTCTATGTTTATCATCTTTATAATAAGCTTTTTTATACACTTGTAAATATCACGTTATGATGTTTTGTTTGTATTCCGTAAATACATATAATTTTACCCGGTATTTTAATCCACAATTAAGATTGACGTCATTTCCGATGACGAAATGGCATGTATCTTACTCAAACTTGACTTTTGACTTTTCTAACTGGCGGACATTACCTTTCAAAGCAGTGCATTTTGTCTACCACTCGCTAATATCCGATTTTCATTCACTTCGTATCCGATAGAGTAAATTTGGTCTCTCGAGAGTTACATGGAATGAAAGTTAACTTCTTAAAACTCATAATATGATCTTTAACCGTGAGGTGATACTACCTTTTGGAAGTCTTTTAAAATATGCCATTTCGGCAATTTTGACTACAAGTTAATTCTGACGGCTCATTTGAAATTTATCGTTCTTTTTAATATTTGAACGACAAATCAAACTCAGAAATGATAGGAAATTACTAAGTTAGAGTACATTGTATTTATGAATTAAAAATCAGAAATTTTATTTGAAATGATGTGATTTTAGTTAATCCAGTTCGGCATAGCTTTTTCCGACTACAAGTTTTACCGGCGGTATAAGTTCTGTCTTTATCTGACATGATAATAAAAGCGCCATCTTTTTGACAAGGTAGTGATACTCATTAATGGAAGTATTAAACATAACATAGATCTCACTATTTAGATGTCTGAAGCTCTTGAAGATAATTTTAAAAGATGTATCTTTTTGCAAAGTACAGTGGAACCTAACCTAAAGACCACCATACGTTCGACTCATACCACGACGACACCATACGACTAATCAGGCCAGCAAAAACCAAGTAAATTCAGTCTATTTATAATTTTAAGGGGTGTTTCAACCTCGTTTAGGAGACCACCTCAATAATCGGACATTTTAGCCAGTCACTTGGTTGGTCTAAATAGCGTGTTTCCACTGTATTTCTATTTATCAAGTTAATGGAAATAATTCACATAAAAGTGACACTGGATGTTGCTTTTGTAAATAATATCTAATGTTGAAGTAATATGACGTAACGCTACGTAATATTCCAAAAGAAATGACGTAAGCGCCGTATATCCTCTACATCCGTCATTCCATCACTTGAGTAAAAAAGGTCCAACATAACTCTCGGGGACTACATGACACATTTTTTTTATTACAAAGTTTTGATGATAAATTTTTTTCAACTCAAATTGAAAAGTTTTTCTCCTGGTTGTTATAAAATGTATTACTTTCTTTCACAATTTTAATCAAGTTTGTGTATGTTTTTAATGTCATATATTATCAACAGTTATAATTGTGTAATGAAGTTGTTAATTAAAGGCAAAGAGCAATCTTTATTTTTGATATTATGAATTAGTATATGCATGTTAAATTGCAGATATTGAAGTTTGCTATCGAATAAAACATCAGTTTAATTTTTTCATTAAGGTTTTAAATTTCTATTTACATGTAACTACCTAATATACATTCATTTTGACTCATCATTCTGCAATTTATGTATAATTGTGATATTTCATATAACGAAGTAAATGGTTGGTTCTAATCTCCCTGACAGAAACATCATTATTTTTCTTTCACGAACTTTCTATATGACATATGGATATACATACTCTTTTTTCACCGTTTATTTGATCAACAACATATGCTTTACTTCATTTTTTTTCTGCTGAACATTTTCGACGGATGTGGCATGCCAATAGGGGACGCTGACTCCTTCATGTCCCATTCCACTAGGGATCTGCATTTGCTTTCCACGTTGAGACAGTTATTTTTCTAACTTGTCATATTTTTAGCACTTAGATTTTCAAACACCCTTTAGTACTTCATCAATTTTACTTTGTTGGTAGATTTCACTCACTCACTCCTTTTAAATTTGACATTGCCATTTTCGGTAATTTTGCTTAGTAGAAAAATAAAAAAGTACAAAACCCTAGAACCATAAACAACCAAAACTCACAGACAGACTTCTCTGACAGACTTCAAGATTCGGGAATTTACTCAATTAAGTAAGAGATAACAAAATGTGGATCAAGAACGACAAATGTATTCTCTCATTTGTCACTCTTTGTTAGAGTGAAATAAGTTACTAACAGAACCCATCGCAATTGAAAAAGAAGATTGTCTGAGAGTAATTCAATTGTTATGGGACTTGGTTTAGTTAAAGAACTAAATACGTGATATATAACAAAGACAAACCACATTTTTCGTATCGGATATTATTTATTAACATGACGCAAAAAGGCAAATCCAACAGCCATCTGAAATAAAGAAATGAATTTTGTGAGATATTTTTTACCAATTCAACAGTGCTAGCTTCGTATTGAAGGCATTTACTCGAACAATCAGCAAATTGTGGTTCTAGAATTGAAAAAAAATTCCATCAAAATAAAATATTTCCCTGTATAAAAATATAGTGAAATCTACAAATTTGATAGGTACCGCTTAAAAACGAAACGGTAATTTTGTTTCACTGTCTTCTTATATACTGTGGAGCCTTATTGGCCGTGATACTTTCGTCCTCCAGCAAATTTTCGGCTAAACGAAGTATCCGACTTACTGAAACAAAATTGTTATACTAACCAATGAAAGTTAATAAATGTGTTCCTTTTAAAACTCATTCGGAAAGTGAAGCATTCGGATGATTGGAGTCCGAATTAATTATTGGATATGTTTGTATTGATGTTTGACGTCTCACTCAAGAATATTTCACTTATATGGATACGTCACCGTGTGCCGGTGAAGGGCGNNGGGGGGGCTTCTGTAACGTACCAACACCTACTATGACACGGGACCTCGATTTTTTTACTGTCTCATCTGGGAGACAAGTCAGTCAATCGCGACGTTGCTTTGGATCAACCCCCGAACTTTTTAAAATCATTATTTTTTTTTATTTAAAGACGAACACCTTGAACACTAGGCCACAGCGGCTCCGAAATAATAAGACTCGATTGTATTTGTATTATTAAGCCATGATATAAGTTTAATCAAACTCTCGATTTCAGTACTTTAGAATATGCAAATGTCCTCCTCTAATTGCCGTTTACACTTAAAAACGAGAGAATGGTTACTTACACTTTGCTCCTGCCATAGCTCGTTCAGACAGAGAATGCTTTACCAGTTCGCTCTTTACGAATACGGTCTCATAGTTTTCACAGAAGTTGGCTATCCTGTTCCCAACTAGAAGTCCCAGAATTTTATGCGGAATCCTTGTCTGTTTACAACTCATTTTTACAAGTTTGAGCTCCGTGTGCTTATTCCCCTGTAGAGTAAAAATAGGAATAATAATATTTAAAAGAGAAAGCTGATGACACTAAGGATGCATTCAAAACCCATTAATTAAATGGCAGAGATCACAAATTCAAAAATAAAAAGAGATAACACAATGTACTTCAAACGATAAACAAAATACGCAGAAACAAAAATCTCAAAATCCGGGCGTGAGTTCAGGTGTACTGGAGAGTAAGCAACGACTGCTCTCTGTGCAGCTGCAGATGCTTCTGAACTACCGGTACATTAAAATAATATCATATCTTTTATCGTTTATTCGATGTTATTATATGAAGGCTTCGGAAACTTTCAACAGCTCTACATGTCTTTTTTAATTGCGAAACGCTTATCCCGACATCTACTGCGACATGGGAGCGTCGTTTTTATTTTTTTCTAAACGAAAAATAGTGAAAAGGAATATCTTTCACAAATCCGATTCCTCTATTTTCTAGTTTACTGGTCCCAGTTCCACAATAGTGAATCAATAGTAAGCTTTTACTATGAATTTACTGATCGTAAAATTTGTGGTTATGGTAACTCTAAATAAATTAGTAAGTAACTAACTTAAGAACTCTGCAAATAGGTTGAACAATATGACTAGCAAATTACGAGCAAACATTTTAACAAACATTGTGCAACTTGGTCCAGAACTGTTATATAAGACCGACTATTATTCACATTGTTAGTTCTAAATTGAAACCTTAGATGTCTATCAGAGACAGGGGATTAGAAAGGTCAAGCGACAAAGACCTTTGTAAAATGCTATGTTGAATATTAATTTTCGCAAAAGTCAACTACACACTAATCAGCTCTTACATTATACATCACTCTTCTTGATACTGTATACATGGATGTTTTCGCCCCCGTTTTATTTTCGCCAATTTTAGCCCTTATCGTCATTTGGCGAATTCAAAACTGGATAGAGTTTGGTTCTAAAACTGTTTATGTGTTCATTAGGGCGAAATAACCCGGTATACAAAACATTATATATTATATGCCTTTCTGCATTCAACTGAACGGAATTGATTATCATAACCACAATGATAAGGACTCGATACATTGATTTTTTCTGTGACAATTGAAATGAATGGAAACATTAGAAAGCACCTAGTTGTTGTTGTGAGGTTGAACAGTATTCATATTTATAGAATCTGTAACATATGAATATCTCTCTAAATGCTGGAAATGACATGGAGTTATGGCCTATTGATGGAACGATGGAACTTCAGATCATTGGACAGAGGACAGACTTCTAAGTTGTCATCTGAGGACCTTGTGTTATCCACAGATCTAAAGTAATAACATCATCATATTTGTAAAACAACCGTATATTTACCTTCAACAGTTTATTGAGGCTACTCATCACTTCTTTCATTGTATGAGTATTGTGCGTCACGTAGCATTTGCCAAGAGAGACATCTTTTATTGCTGAGTATCCCTGCAATGGTATGAGTAATGTCTTAGTACATTTTCAACAACCCTTAATTCATGCTGATACCTGAAGTCTTTTTCCATTCTAAAGGGAAATTTGAGACATAGATTCTATCGACACTTATAATTGTCGTTGTTCAGTTGTTGTTTAATGTCCAGTCCAAGAACTTTCATATGGAGACGTAACAGAATCTCGATAAGGACATCGAATTTATCTATATGCTGACCATTCTAAGGTCATAAGACACTGAGGGGTCTTGAACGTACCGACATCTACTGTGATATGTTTGCCGTCTCATGTCTCAAACCCATAACCTCATTATATAAAAACGATAAGTCTTATATTGACTAATGACTGTTCCCTCAATATCTAATACAAGACAAAAGTACTTCCTCGTATAATAGAGGAAAAATGACAGAATTCATCTGTATTTGGCTAGGAATGAAAATTCATAAAAATGTCCGTTGCTTCTTCACGAAAATATCATACAACCAACGTTCAACTTATCCATTATGGAAGCAGGGGTAAAACTGGTAATATTTGCGTCGTGGAGGGAATCAAACCATAACTTTTGCTAGGCACTCAGGAACATACAAAAAAGGGACATCTCACCCAGGTGTCATGCGATCTTTGTGTGTTACTGTTGATTCCTTATTTTTAGCGAGTACATAATTCCGCGGATTCGTAATTCTTTGTCAAACTGCGAGAATTTTAAATCGCGGTTACTCAATGTCAGGGAATTAAATTTCGCGTTCTGAACCAGGTTTCTTAAAATTTTAAACGAAACCTGTTCTAATCATATGATTTTAGCTTATTCATTCATAATCATAGATGTAAGATTCGCGAATTATGATTTCATCGAACAAAACTGTCAGATCCAATAAAGGTGAGGGTTTAAAATCCGTTTTTTGGAATCTACAGTAACTAAAGAGGGTAATTTTAGACAGAAAATATTAAGTTTGCATTAAGTATAGAACATGATGATATCATACCAATTTAAAGTCGAGCAGGTTGACAGAACTTCGGAAACCATTTTTATCGCCTGAAGCGTCGAATGTTACTATAGCATATTGCTTTGCAGCATCAAACAGGATATCCTCTTTCTTCTGTTCACCATGTGTATAGACATTGACTCTGTATGACTGAAATGTAAAACAAAAACTTTCTGTTTATAATTGTTAATGACTTCGATAGGCGTTTGATAAAATACCACATATTTGAACAGAATAGTTGGTCATATGGATTAGTTCGAAACGCTTATGACTTTAGTACACCGTTTTGTTGATATTTTGAGTTACGCTCGTAAGTGTAATTTCTCATTCGGTATCTCATATTCGTAATCGTTGTCAAAGAGACAGAACCTACAGACAGATGTATGCAAAACATTTATCTACTAATCCTATAGGGCATAAAATTCAATGATATGCCGAAACTATTTTATTGAGTCAATCAATCTAATACTTGCATGCTTTTGTCTATATGGCAATTTTTAAGATGTATGGGACAATCGCATAAAACAACATTAATTCAATGATGATGTATGACTAAACATTCTAATCCTAAAGCGATAGGAATGTTTGATAAATGGATCTTGAGGCATTTACCCATGACAAATTAGTTAAAATATCTGTTAAGTTGGATCAAATTACCTAAGACATTAATGAATGAATAAAGTTAGACTTTATGATAGCGCCAAACATGTTGCGTTATTTTGTGAATAATTGATATAAAAAATAACAAAATTGTCGTGTTGGATTAATTCATGAGTGAATGACGATAATCTTAATCAAAGGGCTAAACATATTGCATTAATTGATTTAAGTTTTTTATCAAATGACTACGAATGATATAAAATTAGGCGACAAATACTGAAGACAATTCTAATTACGAATTTATTTTGTTCTTCAAAAGTGAAGGGGCCTCCGTGGCCGAGTGGTTAGTAAAAACCGAGGCCCCGTGTCACAGTAGGTGCTGTCACATTAAAGAACCTCCCTATTCTACGGTCAGCAGTGCCGGGCATAGGCAAAATTTGTAGCCCGGCACACGGTGACGTCTCCGTATGAGTGAAATATTCTTGAGTTGGACGTTAAACAACAATACCATACCATACCATCAAAAGTGACATCAGCAAGCAGCTTGTGTTTAATATCAAGTAATCTAAAGAGCCAAAACATATATGACAAATTTGACTCAAGTGCTACAAAATACACCAATTAGATAGCAAGTCACTATAACTTATTAACAAAAATAACATACAGTCGAACCAGAATCATCAAAATGCGGGGGATGTTTTTCTTCAAATGAACAGATATTTCATAGTTAATTGGTTAACGCTGCTATACAGTAAGTCAGCTTAACATTAGGATTATTTCAAATTAAGCGGGATTTGGATGTATAAGGATTCAATATGAAAAGACGAGGGACTTGATATACAAAAAGGGGGAAGAAGATACCAAGGGGCATTAAACATTTGAAGATCGACGACAGAGAACACCGTGGCCAAAAAAGAGACAACACTACACTAACTTTCACACACATTTACACTTAAAAACAGAAAGAGAGTAACACAAGCCCTTTAAAAATCGGGACTGATTTCAGTTGCTCCGGAAGGGTAAGCAACTCCTGCTTCACGGGCGGCACCCGTCGTGTTACTTTTATTTCGAATCCGAGAATATGTCTTATCAGAAGGCAAACACACTAATCACTAGGTAACGTTGGGCCCGAGAAGAGTATTTAAGAATGATTAACCAAATAGATTTAAACGACAAAGAGATGCTGTAAGTCTGAATTATCAAATACAAGTGTCATTATGCATGTTTTTTTTTATAACGATTGTATCTAAAATTTCAAAATTATTGTCATAGAATTTCTTATTAAACAAAACCTTACCTTTGAAGTCGCATCAGCAAAAGCGATGTAAAAAGCGAAGATGATGTATAGCATTGCCATTGCTTCTTAATGTCAATAGAATTCCAACCTGCAAACTGAAAACGAATGAATAAATTGTCTTCGATGAAATAGAAGATAATCTTTTCAAAATTTTGTAAAATATTTTCAGAGTTAACGTTCTTTGGGTATAACTAAGAGTAGATAACAAAATCCTTACTCTGTTGATTCGGAATAATGGTCTAAAGTAATGCGTTCTATATATACACAGAGAAAAAAATAATTAATGTGAAACTGATCGAAATATAAGCAGTTGTCACATATGTTGCGCAAGTTCCGTATGTTGATCCGTCTGTTAATTTTGAATATCAAATTAGTCACATATCAGTTTCAGGATGTACAGGAACTATTTTCGGTTTTAGAAACAGATTGCACATTAGAAAAAAATCATTTTGTCATCGTTTTACATCCCCTCAATGTGTCTCATATGTCGGTATCAAAAAGCCGGCGGGGAGCTTCAAAAGTTTGCCTTTTCACGACAATTAAGGCAGTTTTACGCCCATTTCTGTTGCCGACAGATCTATTTTTGCTGAATTTTGAATGCTCTATTATTAGATATGTAAGGAGTATTTACAGAAGGAAATGAAGCATCTCGTTCGTTTTCATGAAGCCTTGGATCACAGATCCCTTAATTTCAAATCACAAACTCCGTTGTCATCAATGGTTTCCTTCTCGCAAATCCATTTTAAAGGAAATCTAAAACTAAGCCAAAGACTACTGAATCTGAAACCATTTCGAGACAGTTATAAGCAACAGTCTTAGTTCCGTTTGAGGTTACGAACAGTTCTACGGGGAAAGCTCCCAAGGTTCAACTCCGGGAATAGCCTTCAAATAATTACCCTGGCTTGAATATTCTAATTCTAAGCATCTCTAAGCCAGTTTATAAATATTATATCGATATATCAAAATCCCGTTGATATGCCTTTATACGGCACTTAATGCCATAGACCTGCAAGGCATCTTTTACGTGTGTACCATAGACAGGGGGCCTCCATGGCCGAGTGGTTAGCGTGTTCGACTTCGAGCCGAGGGGTCCGGGGTTTGATTGGCGCAGCGCCACTCCACAGTTGGCCGTCCCTGTCTTTCGGATGAGACAGTAAAAACGGAGGTCCCGTATCACAGTAGGTGTTGGCACGTTAAAAAACCCTCTCCGTTCTACGGCCAGCAGTACCGAGCACAGGCAAAATCTGTCGCCCTTCACCGGCACACGGTGACGTCTCCGAAATATTCTTGAGTGGGACGTTAAACAACAACGCAACAACAACCATAGACAGGGGACCTAGGTTTTACAATTTCATTCAAAAGAGGTCCGTGTAGTCCAAGCAAGATCTAAATACCGTATCTTGGAGCCTTTTTATCTCACTTAGATCATTTAAACGATTCAATGTATGCATATGTCAATTTCCGCCTTTTTTTATTCAGCTGAGCTCATTCAAGTAAGAAACAAGCAAATGACAATTGTCTGCTTGGAGCCATATTTTGAGATATTTACTATCGAACAGTTAGAATTTACCGAAACAACTTCGAGCCACAGAACGATAGGCTGTCGCTGTCTTTCGGATGACGCAAAAAGGGAGATCCCGTGTTACAGTGGGTGTCGGTACTTTAAGGAACCTGCCCTGCTCTACGCCCATCGGTGCCGCAAACAGGCAAAATTTGTTGCCATTCATCGTCACACGATGACGTCTCCATATGAGTGAATAATATGAGTATATGATTTTTGAGTGGGGAGTCGGTAAACAATAAAACAACAACAACGATTTTCATTGTTTCGACTTGAAAAATCTTAGCTAAAAGGCAAAATATCCTTGTATCCTTAGGATACCTTGACTATTGATTATTTGAGAAGTCACTTTATTTAATAAGGTTCGATACCTTATGAACTTCTAGGTTGCCTGGCACCGCTGTTTCAATTCCAACGTTTCAACTCATGAAAAAAGTCCTAATTTGACTTGGTTTAAAATCATAGAGCGGGCATGAATGTTTACGGACCACAAGGCTAACAGAACGAACGAGTATAGTATGACTTTCGCCATTATAGTGATGGGTCCTAATTATATGCAGCGCCAATGA
>JACSZP010055233.1:0-13286 GCA_016161895.1 Pinna nobilis | reverse complement strand
GAAAATATCAGAGGAGCGCCAGTATCTAGCGGAAGTCCCCAATCTCAATCCGGTGGTGGAAATAGCGGAAGTAAACCGAGAATGGGTAACAGACTTGGTGGGGAAAATATCAGCGGAGCGCCAGGATTTAGCGGAAGTCCCCAACCCCAATCTGGTGTGGGAAATAGCGAAAGTGAACCGAGAATGGGTAGCAGATTTGGTGGGGAAATTATCAGAGGAGCGCCAGTATCTAGCGGAAGTCCCCGACCCCAATCTAGTGTGGAAAATACCAGAATTGAACCAAGAACTGGTGTCGGATTTGGTGGGGAAAATCTCGCAGGACCACCAGTAAGTCCCCATCCTCAATCTGGTGCGACAAATAACAGAATTGGCACCGGGTTTGGTGGTAAAAATGTCGGAGGAGCTCCGGCATTTAGCAGCAGTTCACCGTCTAATTCTGGAGCTGGGAAAGACGTACTTAACTTTGATTTCGGAGCAGGCACAGGGCGAGGGCCTGAAGGTATGTCTGGTCAGCAAGGATCTATACAATCTAATAATGGTTTTGGAATCGGCCAAGGTTCCCCGGATAAGAAGGATAATGTTCATTTCAGAACTAAGAGAAGAAACGGTGCACTAAGTGGGGGAAACGGGAAAACGTCGTTAGGAACTGGAGGTACACATAATAATGTACATTCTGGACCCAGGACTAGAAATGGTCACAATGTCTTATTACAAGAATCTTTCAATCCACATATTAGGGAAGGATTACGGAATTTCCATGGTACACCGGATGTGAGAAATAATGGTCATTCTACAGGTCCGGGTCTCGGGCACGGGGTAGCATCTGAATTCGGCCTTGGGAATAAACAAGGCTCATCTCGTAAACATGGCGGTTTGCATCAAGGAAATACAGAAGGACAGAGTAGGGATATATTTGCACCTAAAATAAGCGGAAATCCTCAACAAACCACACGTGGTGTTGATCTCCTATCAACCGCCATCGGCATGCTTCAAGGACAAGGAACATCTGTATTCAGAGACGTTCCTTGGACAGACCATGGTTCTGGGAGTGGTGGAAGGAACTCCGGTAGAGGTGCCGGCGGGCTTGACAATATATCATCTAAGTTTGGTTTACAAAATGGATCACCCGAGATCAATACCGCAACAGGTATCGCTGGATTGGGTGGTTTAATAGACAAAATTGCTCGAAACTCACAAGGAATAAAAGTTGCAAATGTTGGATCGCCCAGTCCCGGAAGTGGACCTCTGGATGCGTTGTCAAGATTTGGTGTAGATTTAGGCAGTATCGATCCAAGTTTAAGTAGTGGTGAAAACTTTTTAAGATCTTTGAGTTCCGGAAGGGCAGAGGGAGGGAATATTTCAATCACCAACGGTACCAATGGTATCAACCTTTCTGGATTTGGCGGGGGCAAAGGCGGAAAGAGCTCGAATTTGAATGACTTTTTCCATCAAATTGTTTCTCAAATGCTCGAATCACAAGGAGTCGGGAAAGGTAGTACAGGTAATGTTAAAACTGCAGAAACTCAAAGTGGTGGGGAATCTCAGGCCGCAAGCGGATCTGGTGGTGGTGGACACGGGAGTAATCAAGTGGGTAAACCGGAACAGGGGAAAGGCGCGGGCACTGGCGGACCAGCGGCCAATCAAGATATACCATCTCTCCTGGAACAACTGCTGGTACCTACCCAGTCCACGGGAAAGGGTGGACAGTCTCCAGATATCAAACCATCTACCGGAGGACAAAGTCCAGTCGAGGGATTTAGTGCCGGGAAGGCAGGCGCAGCTGAAAGTTTAGCCCCTGATCAGATTCTTTTAAATCTACTCCTTGGTACGACGAGTCCATCACCAATAAATGCGGAGGGACAAGGTGGGGGTAACGGAAACAGTTTCAAGGCCTCACAACTTAGTGGCATGGCCATGGGTGGAAATCTTAACTTCCCAGCTTTGTTACAGACGCCGAATGGACAGACAGTTAGATTAAAATTAGTTGCAGACCCCAAAACACGAAAAGCACGATTCTTCTTACATTGATCTCATGTGCGTTGCCAACACACACACAAAGAAAACTAGAATTGAATCAAGTGGGAAAAAAACTTTAGAAAAGTCAGTAAATCCATTAAGATACGGATATCCCAACGTAAAATATACTGCAATTTACCCATCGTGTTGGCGGATAATGTTTGGCATTGAGTGACGTCATAATGCATTTGTGTTCGTCCAAGGTGTTTTGTATTGTAACATCATCAGACTAATTACCATTTCGATCATAAATTGGAAAGGTCAAATGGTCGGCAGTTGTAGAAGCATTGACAATCAGTTTTAAATTTAGATTAAAAGTGTTTGTAGTTTTATAGTTCTTTTATTCCCGTTTTCTGTATGTTCAAAAAACGCCTACCTTAGTAAGCGTTACAAGCACATTAATATTTTTTTCACGACTTCCTGATTCACCCTACCCACTTCCGGCAAAACGTCATTCAAAACAGTAAACCGTAAAACTTCATGAGTCGATACTTTAATGATTGACGCGGGAATACCGTCTGTCGAAAGTTGTAATTTACTTTGGTTTACAGATAAGTTTTCCTTTGGGTTTAGAGGCTATATTTTACCAGATACAACTGCAGCGTTAAGGTAAGGGGGTAAGTTCTTATCCCTTCTCTGCCTGTTCTATGCCTAGATGGAGAGTAAACGGTCTAGGATGTACGGTTGATATATTCGTTAGCTGTGCAAGTGTCGTGTTACTAGAAAAGCCGTTGGAAACACGGACCACTGAAGAAGGACACACACACACACACACACACACACACACACACACACACACCTCTATTATTTCTCTCCTTGCCTTACAGGGACGAGTGGCAAGGCCTTTAAGTAATCACGCCGTTCGTTAAATCAAGTCGGAACAGAACTGCAGCAGTCACTCTGTTCGTGGCCGTTGGGGGGTGTAGACCACAGGATTACTCCTTTCTTTGCCTCTGAGCGGGTACAAACCACGTTGTATTAGTAAGGGGCGAGCGGGCTGGTTATAAAATAAAGGGCTGTAGGGTTACACTGCTTCAGCTGTATGTCATTCCGAATCTGGGCGCCTTATATATTTCACCTGCCTTGCGTATCAGCTACGAAATCCAATCGGAACACCTACAATGGTCAAGTAAAGCAAGCAATTTCCGTTAATACAAAAGATGTGGCGGCGCCCCCGCGCAATAACAAAATATAAAATTTCAAAATCCGAATTTTTCACTTTCCCCTTTTTAAATTTTTGTTGCATGCTTTTTTTATATAAGCTACAATTTAAAGTCCAATTCATTTCTGTTGCAATTAGTTTGAATTTAGCTAAATTTTTCGTAGATTGACAAGAATCTATATCTTAATCAGACAAACGCAGTAATCCGTAGTCAAAATCGGTGTGTGAAAAACGCTTTAATAATCCGTATGAAACACGTCAGACAGCATTTGAGTAAATGACAGGTTATATCTGCACACCAGACCATCATACCGACCATAAAATGTACGAAATATTAACTTTAACCGGGACTGTTGGAAACCCTATAACATCAACATGTTTGTCAGTAGTCTGCCTCGATGTGAAAACAGATCATACGCAGAACAGGCTCTTGCGCGTCGAAACAGTTTAAAGACATATTTTATTAAACTCCATATGACTATTCAGCATAGTGTAGGACGATTAGTAGTAGTTAGCAGCAATATATGCGGTAATATCCGAACCAAATGGGTGTTTGACACTGAGCTACAGTACATTCTAGAGTGGACACAGTAGATCATTTGGGGCCGCAGTGGTCAAGTGGTATTCGACTTCGAATTGAAGAATCCGGGGTCCGAATCCGTGCAGCGCCACGCTGCGGTTGGCTGTCCTTGTCTTTCGGGTGAGACAGTAAAAACCGAGGTCCCGTGTCACAGTAGGGGCTGGCACATTAAAGAACCCTCGCTGCTCTACGGCCAGCAGTGCCGAGCAAAGGCAAATTTTGTCGCCCTTCATCGTTGCATGGTGACGTCTCCATATGAGTGAGACATTATTGAGTGGGACGTTAAACAACAATACAACAACTGTAGATATTTTGCTTGTTACAGAAGACAATATATTTATTTATTATTCCTCCAATTAGAATACAAGAATCTGATTGGTCGATGACTAAACAATAAATGTAGCTGATGACTCGCTTCTGTGTCACATGACTAGTAATGACTGGAATTCTTCCACGTGCATGAAGTATTGACCGGTCAATAATATTAATGACCTCTTTTCCTGACCGCTGCAATATTTTCAAATGACGGGGTATCTTTAAAACAAGGTTTAGTTCGTTACCTTCAACGATACAGACTATAACTGAAATCTACATTTAGAAATATGACGTCAGATGAAAAATGGCGTTCTACGTCATCCGAAGTGTAATGTAAGCATGAAAAATGAATCGAGATGAACGAGCATGTCGAGCGACAAACTGCCAGGAAACGGAAACAAGAGGGAAAAATAATGATTGTTGAAAAAGACTCCTTGGTATGTGATTTACTAAACATCGGATCTGGATTTTTATCGTCAATTAAATTTCTAGCAAAACAAATACAAAATTGCCCATTTTTAGGCTTAATCAGCTGAGATCAAGCTCGAGTCAGTCGAGGGAAGGAGAAAAGATTTGGCCTATTTTGCTATAGCCAGGCCTATCAGAGTATGAGTTAAGAAAAAGGAAGATTTTTGCATGAAAATATGAATTCACAGGTTATTGTCGGTATAATAAAACAATTGATCACTCTTAATGAGGTCAACATGGTGAAATTATGACCCTCGGCCGGACCCACTCAGAGACCAGAGGTGATCTCGGCCTTTGGTCAGGTCAGGTCACCTCGTGGGTCCGGCCTCGGGTCATAATTTCACCATGTTGACCTCATAAAGAGTGATTGATTGTATAATATAAGTGTTTTCATAAGATCTAGCTATTTTTCATTCTGACTTGTTTGTTTGTTTGTTTTTTAGACTTGACATTCCTTCAATTATATGGCAGTGGTCAAGTTTTATTGGTGGAGGAGAGAGCCCGGTTACACATGTACACGAGAAAGGACCATCGGTTTCCCGCTAGTAAACTGGCAAAAATTCTCACATAATTAACTTAGGTGCCAGAGAGGCTCGAACCCTTTTCAATCTGAAAATAAACATTCTTCTCTAATTCAGGGGACGGATTATCTCAGGGATGAGAATTTTACTCTAATTAGGGGAATTCCTCATATTCTTAAATTTTGCTGCAGTGTTAAATCTTTATTTTGACTATTAAGTTCGTAGAAAGGGGCCATTTTCCACTGTGTTAGGTGTAGTGGAATCTCATCCCTGTTATCTGCAAAGGAGGAGCGTTCCCTAATGGCGAGACACGCCCTACGTACCGGTACGACCATGTAAAAATAGAATTTATAACGAATGCCTACAAATATTAAGTAATATGAGTAAAATTTAATGTTCTCTAATGGGAAGTATCCTTATGTTAAAGATAAGCAATACTCAAGTGTCGTAGTGTGTGTTGGTAAGTTAAAGAACCATCCCTGCTTCTACGGTCATTATTGCCGAACATAGGTACAATTTGTGGCTCTTCATCGGTACACGTTTCGGGGGCTTACAGATTTTAGTCTGTCGGTCCGCACAAACTTTAATATCGGACATAATTTATTAAAAGTAAGTGATAGGGGTTATATTTTTAAAACATGTATACAGTATTTCCTGGAAAAGGCCTTCCTGATGATGTCATAATTTTGACCTCGTAACCTTTACCCTTGACTCACCTATTTTTGAAAAAAAAAACCCAAAAACTTAAACATTGGCAATACTTTCTTATTGGTGCTCGTAAGTGATATGGCTTTCAAACTTCGCGTGTGTATTCCTTGTGACAACACCTTTCTGTTGGTACCATTATTTTGCACCTCGTGCTGACCTTGGTTTTCTGACTTTGACCTACATATGCCTAATGCTGTTGTACTCGTTTTAGCTGCTATCTTGGGGCACCAATGGTTCACAAACACATATTGTTTAACATATTTTCTGTCGCCTCTATCACTGTTGCCTGTCTCGGACGCGTCAGATTATAGTTAAGATCTGTTATATAATGTCCAGAATTTTGATGACCCTGTCTACTGGTCACGCCAGATTGTGCGGTATGCTCAATCTGTCAATATCGCGTGCAAGGACTGACAGATTCGCATCGCTCTTTATGGGGTAATAATCGCCTTAATTTGTAACGGACACACACTCAATTAATGGAGTGTTGGTATACGTGGACTTCTAGTGTTAGACCTGTCTGTTATTTGTTCTGGAATAATTCCTCAATAATCAAATTCTGAAAAAGAAAATTTAACGCACTTAAATAGAATATTCAAAATTTGCATAGTACATCTACATCAGACTTTTATGATTTTTCTTCTCGAAATTCAAAACGCCACTGTTTAATGGTACGAAAATAGGTCCCAAAATTCAAAAACAGAATCCACGAAATTATTAACCATTGAAAGTGCTTTTGAATGAAAAATAAAAAAGAACTTCCTTTAAAGTCAATATTTAAAACATGGCTCATCATAGATGAACAAATATTGTGACTGAATTTATTACTTGATACCAGAAATTAAAATAACGATGAAAATTCGAAGTATAACTGAATGTTCTAAAAGCAATAATACAAAGGCGATACAAGTAATAATGACAGAGAGGTTAACATAAATTGAATTAATGATATTTTAAACAACTAATACTATTACTACTAATAATAATAATAATTATGATAATAACAGCGTTGATGAAAATAATAATAGCGTCGATAAAAATAATAAAAGTGGTGTGAAAAACAACAATGATAAAATAACACAACTGGTAACGATAATATAATGAATAATAATAACAGCAAATAAAATATCAAGAAAATATTCAATGACGATAATATTTTGAAAGTAAAAATAGTGACGTTGTTTGCATAAATAATTTTTGTTAAAAGAATTGCGAGATAACAGATTTTCAACAGAATACAAAAAAGGAGAAACAAAATAAATAAGAAAAAAAAGGAAAAGGAAATAAAATAAAAAGAGAGAACCCGACTGTTTCCCCTTTCCGATCTTTTTATACTTATCAATATCATCATTATAACAGTAATCGTAATTTACCTAGCATAAATAATTCGTGTAACACACTGTTATCCCGCACACCTTGATTTTTATCCAATTGACCCTCAGGCCTGGGCTACGGACAAATGACCATTGTCTCAAGGTGGCTATCATGTGACCATACCTTGATCTCTTCGACATGGTTGTTACGTAAGTCCGACTGGTCAGTGATCGATATCCACTTTCAATTTTTATATTGTTGTACTTAAGACTGATGATGACCACTGCGTAGGTCATTTTGACGAAATTTATGTGTGTTGCTGGGTAAATCCTTCCAATGTAAGTGCGAAAAAATGTTGAGAGTTCTCCCTTGGATTGTGCTCGGATTTATAATTCATCTCGGGTGCATAAGCAGCCAAAGTTTCGTAACTCGGGTAAGGGTCTATATTTTCTGGTTTTTTTATTAATCGAATAAGTTTAATTTCGAACGTAGAATCATTAATTAAATATTGCTAATAATGTTATGAGCAATGCTGGAAAGTTCTTGCAGCTTTCTAATTCGGTTATTCAAGAGTTGCCGAAAACATACATGTACGGTTCCCTGACTTGAAAGTTTGTAGAAATTTATATATTTTTTTTCAAAATCACTAAAATATTTCGTTATCCATCTTATTGTTCGTCCGAAAAAAATCCATCTTTCATCTTTGAGCCTATGCTAGAACAGGTATTGAATATCGTTAGCAGTATATTGAGAACGGTTTGTTATTGCCAAAACCCAAAACGGACTCTCAACGAAGCAAAACAATTTCTTCTCCAATGCCACGTAGAAATATTCCAAGAACATAATGAGTCTGGGATTTGTGTATACATTTGTGGCAATATTGGGTATCTTTGTTCAAATACAAGATAAATAAGAAACAAATTTCAACGACAAAACAATGCGTTACTGAAAAGTAATTTTTCCATTTTTAGAAATAGTTAAAATATATGTTGTTGAGCGAAATTGAAGAAAATGCAAATATACAGAGGGTATTGGGAAACTTGACATAAGTAACATAGAGTAGAGAATGTAAAACGATGTTCCATGTTTAAAACTAAAAGTACTGTCGAATATACAAGTTCTTGAGGGCAAATTTTTGCTGAGTAGTTTGCTTTCGAGGTGTACATATTTTACATACGTAAAAATGAAAACTTCTATAAATCACAAATATGTCTATTTCCATTGAGATTACGTAATTGAATGGCAAAAAGTACTAACGGGTGAGAAGATATCTTTAGAACATAGGGCCCTCACTATCAATGGACTAAAGTAACTGGCTAAAACTGGTCTGATTAGTAGATATATTCTCTTAAGTAAAATTAAATTTTCTCCAAAGGGAAGTATCCTTGTACAAATATGTTAAAACACGTTTCCCACAAATTTTCGGCCAAATTTACCAGTTGGTTGCATTTGACGACAGTAACACTGTTTTCTACACATTTTTACATGCGTATCATGAACAGTTTGAAAGGCCATGTGGCCTAAAATTTGTGGAAAAAAGAGTGTTTTATTATGTTCTCTTAAATATAATACTAACTAGCTATTGCTTAAAGATACATTTGGACTCATTTTTCATATTCACAGAATTAAAAAAATTGAAATATCGCATTGCCCCAGCATATAATTAGAGGATGTAGCTGATAAAATACAAAAAATATGCACACACTATATAGATATCGTCGTTTAAAAAGTCAAAAATACACGATTACGGGTTGTATTCATTTCCCGCCATTTTAACAGACATCACCGGGGCGTATAAGTAGGGCAAATTACGGAAACAAAACATGCACAGCACGAACATTTAAACGTTGATTTGACCATTATTAATGTGTAAATCGCTTAATTGCATCCATTTGTACACGATTCCGTCGTTATCTCGTGTACGACAAATTTTTGCTAAATGAGTCCAAGTGTACCATTAAGGAAGTGTCTAGATTTAGTCTGCTTATTTAGATGATCTCTCTTGGCAAAAACTCTCTAGATTGGAAATTACACAGAATTCTATTTGTGTGAAATGCAAAGGTTACCCAGGCACTGTGATTTTTAGTAATTCCTAAATTTAGTTTCGTATTCACAACACAAATGATTGTAGTGAGATCAGAATATGAACTTTCCTGTTTTGAAGTTCAACGGACTACAATGCAATCTGAATCTTTCCTCAGAAACGGTACCTCGATTAGTCCTTTAAAAAACAACAAATAATTCCTACAATCCATGTACATGTATTGGAAATGTTATCTCAGGTACGTACTTTGGGCTGCAACTCATGTACACCATTATCTACACGTTGACATGCTAAGGTTAATCATGAGGCTTTTAGCCGACCAATACACGTGCTTAACATAATACAAATGTATATCAGTATACCCCGCCTCGTTTACAAGGCAGGGAACTGTTATTTTTTTCTTTTCAATTTGACAGGTTAGAATAATTTCCATTGCAGGATAGGAGTCCATCTCGAAGCTCTTTCCGACAACTTCCAAGAGTGGGTTCCTTTGGAGTTTCCTCGGAGACCAGATCTAACAGTGACTTAAGGAGGAGCGACATTAATTCTGCCCTTCGTCTACGGAATCGAGAGCCTGCACTAACAAGAGCCGATTTAACCCGACTCAGCCGGGACAATTTCGCACAGAGTAACTCTCGCAGATCCCACATACCAGGGACAGTGTCACGTGATGTAGGCATTTCCACAAGAACAAGAGGATCTTCAAGGTTTGACACGATAAGCAGGCTACCAGTACGGGATAATTTACTTCCGGTGACGCGAAGGCCACAAAGTGGTCTGTCAGCCTCTCGATTTTCCAATAATAACCTAATTTCCGGTGTGTCGGACCAAACACTATCAAGAGCGCGCGTTTCTCGCTCAGACTTGATTAATGACGTCAACAGACTTTTACAACTTCTAGGACGAGACGGCATTGATGCTAGGTCATCTCAATCTTCGGGTGGTGCTTTGGATCCTTTGCGCCCGCGCACCGCCATTTCTAGATCTGTTGGCCGAACTTCCGGAATCGACTTCAATACCGATCCAGATCCACGCATTCACTCACCCGTAGGAACCAATATCGTTCTCTTACGAGGGGATAATTCAAGGAAACCTCTTAATTTGCAAATAGGCAATACACAACTGGAAGTATTTGGTAACTCGAATCCGAATGATGCAGCTCAACTTGTGATACAAACCCAAAGGGACAACGCATTTAATGTAGGAGGGGGTAGTCCGCCTCTGCAAGCTAATGTTCCGCCGGTTCGTACACTGCCTGTAAGTACAAATAATGTCATCACCAATCAGCTACCTGTAGTTAACCAACCCGCTGCACTAGTGAGATCTGCCCCGGTTGTCACTCAACCCATTAAAAATATTTCTGCCCCTGCCAAAATAGCCGCTGCTCCAACAATTTCTGTATTGCCCGGAAAAGTCAAAGCAGCAACAACCCTTGTTTCCGGAAATATACTTCCAACGACTCCAGCTCCGGTTATCGTTCAGGCTCCCGTTCAAAATGTTCCAAAATCTCCGACACAGGCTTTGAAAGAAGTCCTAGGACCGAATGTTCCTGCGAGTCTAGTTTCCAAAATGGCCATGGAGATTCTTCCACAGGAAATCCACCACCTCGATAGTCTCTTGGGAAATGATCCCCATGCAGCTATACTTAGAGTAGGAGGTCAGACAAGTCCATTCAATATCGGAACCTCAAAGCGAATTTCCTTCTCTAACATCGGAAACGGTACTAAGGCTACTATAACATCTGTCAATCATCCAATGGGAGGTTTGTCACACTTTCGCGGGGTGACAGAGGAACCGGAAATAGAAGAGTTATTACTGAAGGCGGTACTGAAGAAGATGAAGGGATGACGTGTATAAAAGTCTTGTTGGACATTTATTGAAATTTTGGGATATATATTTATTTATTTGTAAAAATCGTCTCATTTATTTAAACCAATTTTTGCTTATTTTGTTGTTTGTTTATGTGTTGTTTTTGTTATGAGAGGTATCATTTATATTGCATAAACTTGTAAATAAAGTAAAACGTTATCTTAATCATTCTTTTAACTGGTGATACGAGACAAAAAAATCATTCATAAAACAGAAGAAGTATAGCATGTAGTTCTCTAATGACAAATTTTACAAAGAATTTGAAAAAAATTGACGCTTAATTCCAGTGAAATAAAATGTACGAAACAACAAATCCGCAAGAAACTACGAAATAATTTGCGAACAAAAGCAAGACATACTGGTGAGTGGAAAATGTTAAGTAAAATTAATATTGTAGGCTACCTTTTTAGATTAATTTCATAATTATTTTTATTATTATTTCAATTTTATTATTATCATTATTATTATTATTATCATCATTATTTTATTATTATTATCCATTATTATTATTATTATTATCAATTTATTCTTTTAATCCGAATTTCCGCATTATTACTGTTCTTACCATCATGAATATTCTAGGTTTGAGACCGCTTCTCTTCTGTAACGTATAACAATATTTTTTTTCGAACAATTTTCCCCAATTTTCTGATTATCATTATTATTTTTCTCATTTTGAATACCGCTAAGGTGTCTTTTTGTCTCATTATCGTTGTCTTGTTAATTGCGATACTCATGATCAGTCGAGTTTACTTTCACTTTACCTTTTTCAGTCAGTCCACGTGTAAACTTGTCACTGAGAATTTTCCATGAGAATTTTCCATTTTGATATAAGGACATGACTGTTAATTTTATTCCTCTATATTCTTGTGATATTCACAAATATGTAAATAAATTTCAGTCAATTTCAGACTTGTAATTGATTATCTGCTATAGATAGAGTAAATATTCCGGCTGTATTTAAACACAGAAGAAAAGAGACATTGGAAATTAGCGGCACCTGATGTACTCAAGTGATAAAAATCTAACATTTTGGGGCACTCAGTTGAAAACGTGTTCGCCTTCTGAATGTGAGGTCGTGGGTTCGAATCCACGCTGCACAACATTTGGCTGTCCTAGCCCTTCGGATGAGTTCGTAAAAAACGGAGGCCCCATGTTACAGGGTAGACAGTAGGTGTCGGCAAGTTAAAGAACCCTCCCTCGGAGCATAGCCAAAATCTGTCGCCCTTCACCGACACACAGTAACATCACTGATGTCCATATAAATGAGAAATTCTTGAGTGAACCTGTAACAACGTACCTGTTTTTCTCTTTTTGCAAGTGGTATATTCGAGTAGGCCTATCTTTTAAGCGCTTACATTGGTTTTCAAGTGCTGTTCATTGAAATAAACATATTTCAAGCATTTTTCGTTATTTGAGCAGAAATTCAGTTATTAGAGAGAGAGATTATTGCACCTTTGCGTTACCTTGTCAAAGAGAGATAACTCGCAAAATAGAAGAAGACTGTCAATCGTCCCCAGCTTTGGGCATTTATTTATTTATTTATGTTGTTGGGTTGTTGTTTAACGTCCCACTCAAAAATATTCAACTCATATGGAGACGTCACGGTGTGACGGTGAAGGGCGACAAATTCCGCCTATGCTCGGCACTTTTGGCCTATCGATACATGTATCTATTTTATTTGATAATTTAACGACGTGTAGGAAAAGTGGGTTGATCGGTCGCAAAAAGTGCAGAATTAGTTCTGGGCCAAATCCGGAGGAAGGCCTAGTTAAATGTAGGTAGAATCTTATATTTAGTTTAACCCCTGACATTCGATGTGAAATATGTGTTGTTTTTTCCGAATGCAACCTAAAAATAAAGGTGACGTAATATAAATGTAAGAACTTTTGGCTTTGGTCTACTACGAATCCAAATGACACTGATGAAAAACCGCCTCATTGAGATTCGAACCCTGAACTATATGCTCTAAAGGCGAGTACACCTATTGAAGCAAGACCAACTTTTTCTAATTCTTATACATATTTCTTTGTTTATTGTTAGATCCACCCTCGAAATTATGAGAATCAGTTTTGGCCAATTTGTCTGTCTTTCAAGCCAAGAATAAGTATAAATCAATGTGCATTCCAAAACGCATTGCTTTTGGTACAACTTTGTTCTCTAAATTTTTGGGAAATCACAGCTTCAAACACCTTTCGCGTAAGTTTCTCAATTTTTTTTGCAAAACTTGTTGATCCTTACTTTCGGATGAGACAGTAACAACCGAGGTCCCGTGTCACAGTAGGTGTT
>JACSZP010055186.1:0-18401 GCA_016161895.1 Pinna nobilis | reverse complement strand
TATGCGTCTGAACTGCGCTAAGTCTTGAGCTCGAATGAACAAGTTAACTAAATTCATGCTAAACATGATAGACTGACCGGTCAAACAGGTATTCATACACCTGCTAAATATATCTCTCATTAATGAGAAAGTTCGAAAGGAATACTCGAAACTCAGATTTTCTCAACCTGTAATAAATATATTTATTCAATACTCTGTGGCCCTTCATGGGCATTTCATTACATCTTGTATACAAACAAAAGATGCTGGGAAGGAAAAAATGGAAATCACAAACATTTTATTTCCATACAAAACTGGAGCTGATGTTTGTTTCACATTAGTACATGGATGCAAGTTTCTGATAAAATTGACTTTTCAGACCAAAAGTACAGTAGGACTATACTCCAAACACTAGTACACTCCCGTAGTGTCTCTACTTGTATTAGAGCTAGGGCCGCTTGAGTACATGTAACTCTGACACATGGCATGAGCTTTAAGTTGTAATGCCACATGCAAAGTCAATTCATTTTATTGTCATTCTAAAAATGTCAAAGTTGCAGAGAGATCAGAGGGTCCCATCTAGTATTTGCTAGAGTAGATCTGTTTTGTTTGAGGATCTAATGGAAAAGGGGACAGACGGAGTTCTCCACAGTTATATGCTTTGCACATTTGTTTCACCCTGTATCGACTAATAATAATGACATACATTTTAACCTCATTTCTCCCATTGTTTCCCTGACAGATGAATTTGTAGACATTGGACCTACAAATACAGTCCCCATTTATAGATACATACAGCTAAGTACGTCATACTAATCCATTCTTAATTCAGTCAGATTTACATTTTCATGAATTTCTCTGGGACATACATTGTATTAATCATTCTATGATTTTATTGGAGGTGGTAGTCAATTAGGATACTTACATATTTCCTTTTTATCTGGTGGAAACTCTTACCGAATTTTGTTCGGATAATGAAATCAATTGTCGTGGGTTTGATTCTGCATCACGCTGCAGTTGGCTTTCCCTGTCCTTCAAAGGTGACTAGAAACCAAGGTCCTGTGTCACAGTAGGTGTCAGCACATTGAAGAATCCTAACTGCTCATTGGCCATAAGTGCACTTCACTGGCATTGATGACGTCTCCATAGAAAGGAAAGATTCTTGAGTGGGATTATTTACATCAAGATATTCAAAGTTGGGCACTTAATTTTCAAGAGGTTTCTGTCAAGATGGGACTTTTGAGATTGTAGCTTTTCTGTTCTTGTATGTAGCGTAAGGGAGGAACTGACAAAGTTAGCAAAAGTTATATCATTACCACAATCATAAAGCATTGATCTTAGGATGGAAAAGAAGGAAATTCAAAATCTGTGTGTGGTGTGGATGCTTCGGCAGATTCTTTTGATAATATTATAATGAGGTACATTGTATACCCAGGTAACAGTACTGATATACAGATATAGGCATAGGTTGCTAACGAGAGCAGTCCCATCTGCCTTTCTACTTCACTAGCTAAATGCTCCTATTCATAAAGAAGAGTTTTACAAAGGGCGAATATCTGAATACCAATTGAAAGCAGTCTTATTATGTGAGAGTTTGCCGACTTGTAGAAAGTCTGTTGTATTTACCAGGGCATACAGTTACATAGGTTTCAAGTCTAGCAGTACACACTGGATTCTGTTATTTGACTGAAAGATTGTTGAAAGTTGCAAAAAGGGATCTTACAAATCTGCATACTCATTTCTGATGTTTAGTAATCTTGAGAAATGCATTTCATTTTACTTAAAGTAGAGGTAATTAATTTTCCCTACATGTATATTGAGTAGTTTTATTTTGAATTATCAACCTTGTAACTCTTCAGTGAACAAGATCACTTGTGTCAAATAGTAGGCTCAGCCAACAAGTCTCAGGCGATGACATCTTCTTATCATGACCCCTACTTCAAACAATGAAGCATTTCATGCCCCAAAATGCTAAGCACAATTGTTGGAATATCTTTGGCTTTCTTAATTCTCTTAATCTGTTTTTTTTTTTCTTAATTAACTTGGAATGACAATTTTTGCTTTACAGTTATAGTATATTTATATATAAATGTGTATCATTTGCGTTATTTACGCTAAATCAACATATCTGCATGATATTATATTTCTGTCTACATTCCTGTCTTATGACAATTTAATCTTCAATGCGCTTCTTTTCTATGCAGTGTCAAGATCTGGTTAAGTCTGCTTAAGAGGTTAAATCCTGTAATTATGGTCAGAAATTCACATGTTCCCAATGGCATTTGTCTTTTTTACACTCCCGTCAACAAAGTTCTAGGGGGGTACACTGGATTCACCGTGTCTGTCTGTCTTTCCATCCGTCTGTCTATCCATCCATTTATTTCCACACCATAACACAAGTACAATGTACGCGTGGGTCAACGATGTTGATACTTCATACGTGGGGTGCCCATGACTCAAGGAGGATCCCTATAGATTTTGGGGGTCCAGAGGTCAAGAGGGGGGTATGGGGTGGTTACAAGTCCTGTTAGGACAGTTTTCTCTCTCTCTCAATTTTCAACCCATAAAATTCAGGAAAAGTGTTGCCAGACAGCAAAAATTAAGCATCATTTAGCAAAGGGAAAATAACTATTTCGGCAGTGTATGGTACATATAATCCCACAGGAAAATTGTTTGCTTAGGTATAGTACATGTTGCCAGGAGTAATTTCCCTTTGTCAAGAGGTGATGGATAATCAAAACCCAAGAAGTTAACATGTTATGTACTAAATTTCATTGGTTACTGACAGAGGTAATAGGGTATGAACTCTCAATCGGATTTTATTAGACTTCCTGCAATATGTCATAGAGAAGGAGTTCATTGAAGTTTGAATTCCATATAGATTGTTTTACATCTGAACGTCCTCTCCAACTCAGAACAAATCAATTTGCTTGTATGCATGACTGTACATAACTCTATATTATTTAACAGTGTCTTTCAAGAACGGAATACTATTTTCCTGTGGTTAAGTAGAAGCAATTATCAAAGTTTGGTTATTTATAACTTAAGTTTAATTGTCTTAGAGCTTTAAGAAGTTCCATTCATATGATATATTTAATTTGTTCTTTTAGTTTAAGATTTGCATGAGTGTTGTTTACAAATTTTTGTTATTTTATATATTTAGAAGACTAAATTTCGATGTATTTTAGATATTTATGCCAGATGATATCTACATCAGTATTAATAATGGCATGATTATATTAGCCTGGTATTGTTGATTTTTTCTATATATTTAGAATTGAGGCTTTCTCTGTGACATTGTTTCCTAAGCATAGTCTGATAAATATTGTAATAATCATTTTCATTATCATAGCCATTGATTCATATAACTTGTTGAAACTCCATATCTGTATGTACTTGATGAACTGATATTCAGTCATCATTGAGCAAAGTTGATTCTCTCAAATAAATCTGTAGCTTTAACCAGTGATTCAGAATTTATAAGAATAATTTCTGATTGAAAGATAATGATGTGAAATAGAAAAAATTAGCTTCCAAATTAATTGGTGTTGTTACTGATAATAGTTAATTTACTGTTTATAAAGGTATTATATATTTATGTATTGTTTTCTGTTATTTCAGGATATAAACTCTGATTATGCAGGTACCCGTCTCTCTATAGCCTCAACTGCCAGTAGCAACTACAGTAGTTCTCCAGCATCTGCCAGGGAAAGTCTGTCCGAGGATCAAAATCAAACAGAAGAACCGGAATACCAGTGTTCCAGGCTATAGTTCCATGTTTACTGACAGATAAAATGGGAATAGCAGTGTTCCAGACCTTGGTTCTACCTTGCCTTTTACATGACGGTTGAGCCTAATTATGAGTGTTCTAGACTTATGTTTTACCCTCCCTTACACACAACAAAGACCTTGATTATCAGTGTTCCAGATTTTAGATACACCATCATTGATATAACAGATGAACCCAAATACCAGTATACAACAGAAAATGTTACTAGTCTTTAAGTGCTATACCATCACTGACATATGATGACTGATTTACCCATACAGCAGTATTGAGACTTAAGTTACACTCTCTTACATACGACAGAAAACCTAATGACCAGTAGTTTCAGCTGTTAGACACACCTTGACCGAGTAAGACAGACAGACTCGGTGCTCGAGACATTAAGTTACACACTCTTATGTCAGAAGAACAAGTGACCTTTTCCTTCCACAAAAAAGTTAGAATTACACTGTAAATTCAACTGTAACTGTAAGTCAGTGATTTCTGAATATGCCATATTTGGTACATGTGATAACAGAATAAACTACCCATGTTGAAAATTTGATTATACTTGTTGATCTGAAATTGATCTTGACCAAATTTGATAAAATGAAATTATAATTTGTTAAATATTCACAGTCCATTCAGTTACAACTTGTGAGGTACTTTAATTGTAAGTGAAATTTTTTTTTTGTACAAAAAGGATTCTGATAATCAGAGTTACAGACTTTAGTTACTATTAACAGACAGATGACTGGAGAACCCAACTTGACTTTCTATCATTGCTCCATACTTAAGTTTCTCCTTCCCCTACATAAGATGTAGTAAACCTGTTTGTTGTTTACATTTATTGTTAAGATTGCCCCAACTGCTCATAATTGTGTTGAAGATGGACATATATGCCTTTTAGTGGTTTCATGATAAATTTGTTACTGTCTTACCATGTACAAGTTGCAACCATGGTAACACTTTTAACTGCCTTTGTCATATTATTGTCATGACTCAGGCCAGTGTATGGGGTTTTTGTTGTGTGCTACACATACCTTGTGCCTGCTCTATAAATTTACTACACAAATCAGTCTGTATGGTTTTTGATATTCACTAACATGCCATTCTCAGTGTTTCTTAGATAACCTGATATATGGAGAAATAATTGGATATTTAATAATAATTGCTGAACAACTATTCATCAAGCAGTATCATAGCCATGTATTGTGTGTGTAAATGCTATCTTTGATCATATATTACTTTGTATAACACTGTCAGAATGGGAAAAATTGGAAATCTGTACCACAGTCTGTTTTATATAGAATTATAAATGGTTTTGATGACTTGCTATTACAGAACAAATATAATTTTATTCTTTGACTTATATGTAGTGTTATGATACTATTGCCGTATGATGAGTGTATACATTAGTCTCAACCCTTTCACCCCGAATTATCAAAGTAGTATGCTCTTTTCTATTGTGTTGGGCCAGTCTATTACGATATGCAGGGGTGATTGGGTTAAGTGATGGTGTAATTATATCCAGTCATTAATCACATAGGGCCTCTCCATTTTGTCTAATTCACATAAAAAAATATATGACTTTAATACACAGTGTACAAGTTCAACATTTCAAGCGTGTGTATCAAGTTTGAGAATATTCTTTGCTTTTGAATTTGAGAAAAGAAATCTTTTATTTTTGCAGTTTTTTCCTGTTGAAAAAAAAAGATCTCTTTCATTGCAAATAGGGCAGACAAATGAAATCATATAAGAAAAGTCATATAGTCAAGTGAAGTCTCATTTAACCCTCTCAATCCCAAGTAACAAAATGGTATGTTCTTTTCTATTGTCTCAGACCAGTTCATTGTGGTCTGTAGTGTTGAAAGGTTTAAGTATATAAGTATTTGACATCAAATGGTTTCTACATGTACATCAGCTTACTTGATTCACTACATGTGCTATGTCTTTTACATTCTTAGAGGGAATGGATTTAGGTGAAATCTAGACAATTTCAGTTCCAGAATTGTACACTTGGTCACTGGTGTGTGTATATATAAAACTTGTTCTGTATAACTAACGATCTGAGTACTTGTATATATGTATAACTGTATGATATCTTCATCCATAATTAGCATATTCTGTAGATATATTTCGTGTTCTCAGAAATTTGGGCATGTACATTCTAAAATCTCCAGTAGCCCAAGTGTAGAATTCTGCAATATAAATTGTCTGAGTTGTGTCATTTTGGATTTATGAGAAACATTATGAGATTGAAATTGCTGGTATAAGATAAGTCATTTTTACCAGGTATTTTGCTTTTGGGAATGTTCCATGTCAGTAATAAAGGAAATTACAGTGAAACCTATCTGGAGAGGCCACTTACTAGAAAATAGCTTAAGACCTTGGGTGCGTTCAACATCGTAGCCGCTATGAGGCTGATGCATGTAGTAGAGGTCATTCAACAATGCAGCTATGACAAAGCCCCTTGTTGAATGACGTCTGCCACACAAATCGGCTCGTAGCGGCTACGACATTGAATGCACCCCTGATATAGATAAAAACTGTTTTGAGAGACCACCTCAAGGTGGTCAAGAGACCACCGCAAAGACAACATTTGCATGGCAAAAGCAACGGTCTCTTGTAGCAGGTTCCAATTCACTTGAAAAATATTGTGTGCTCACTTTCTTCATTTGTAAGATGGAATTTGCTCTGAAATGCAAATGTCAGAGAAGAAAATTATACTTTGATGCAGTTGGTCTATAACTATCATCCTATCCTATAGCTGTTGTGATCACCAAATGGATTATTTAATGGCTCTTTCTTGTATCAATTATGTCTTCACATTGAGTCGGGATTTATGATCTGCGGTCGTTGCATTTGTTTATATGAACTTTGACCTCGCTCTTATTCTGAGCTGCTATTGGCAAGATAAAATCTGGTATTGGTACTACAATATTTGAGAAAAAAAGAACTGCTGTTACCAGGGGCATTGTGTTTCACAGACACATTATTTCTTATGCAGAAGTCAAGGTTTGCCTGACATCAATTGTTTTGATCTGTGGGAGCTTATATTGGCTCACTTTTAAGATACAGAAATCTCACAAATATTCACATCAATGCAAACTTGTACATATACCTGTAAAGTTATATATCACACTGTTATTCTGATATGTTGCTTATCCTGTCCTGCATACATATACACAGCTCATCAGTAGTAGAGCATACAGCTTGCCAGTGGCTTTGTTATGGAGTAACCCCCCCCCCTATTCTGTAGCAGTAGAATAGCAAAAATTTTATGTAACATTTGAACTGTCCTTCAGAATATTTTTAGGATTTAGAAATTATAATTCAGGAACACATGAGTATGCATTTTCATTCATTTTATGGGAAGTTTAAGGTATCATGGTTATAACAAGGGGCAAAGGATGAGTATCTGAATTAATCTGGTACTTTAATCATGTGTATACTTTAAACCATACATAATTATATTTAAGATATACTCCACTTTCTGTACTTTATCAAATAGATTTGAGTGTTTTATGTATTCAATTCATATTTAACACTGTGATTACGCGGAAGTGTAAATTCCAATTTAAGGTAACGAAATTATAATCAGACATGTAAGAACAAGTATTTGTAATCACAATATATTACCTAGGTATGAAAAGGTAAAATGAGGCTGGCAGTATATAAAATATTCATGATTTTATAGGGATCCACAGGCATGGGTGATTTGTAATTTGTTATGATGTGCCAAAGTTATACCTTGTGCCCATTAGACTTTGTAGTGCGTGGATTTTGTTGAAATCATGATGAAGTGTAATGAGATGTGTGATGCTTGTTCGCGGTAATTAAAAAGTATGAATTCTAATTACCGTTCTATGATATTATCAAGCTTTCCAATAGAATCACTTGTATAAATTTGAGTTTTTAATCTTGTACAAATAAAGTCTTATCCCTGTAACATTTTGTATGTACCAGGTAATTGTTCGTTAGAGTATTGTCTGTGAGGATTCGGTCAGTTTGTTTTTCAAGCGTAAATGTTACACTATAACAAAGCAAACAATTTGCATTTGAAATTTTGAATTTTCATCCTGAAGGGGCAGAAACTTTATGTAATGCCTTGAATGCGATACAAATTATTAGTTCCATGCAGTTGAGCTAAAGTTAAGAAACTAAGATAATTAAAAGCTACATGTGAAGAATCTCTATCGTTTTTGGAGTAATTGAAGTAAGGCACTTCAAGTTCTGTGAACATAATTTTAGGCTCTATTCTGTATACTGCTAATGGGTGATATTTTTGTTTTACCAATTTTGTCATTTTGTGATGATACTGTCTTTTATATTCCCTTCCATGGCTAGGCTGGGCACATTAAAACTTAAGAATTTACTCAGGTCTGTGAATTTTCTCAACTTCATCTTCTCAGCTGATGTTGAGTATGTTTTATGTTCCCTAGCCCTTGCTTACAGTGCATGCGAACATGAAAGACGAAATTTTGAAATCCATGTAGATCATTTAGGTTGATTTATATTTTGTTAGGCATTTCGTTTATATTATTCTGATGTTGATGCTGATTGGTGTGAAATTTGTGCTTGTTTGATGAATGAGTTGATTTTGCCAAAAGAAATAAATAACCTAGTGAAAAGTGCACCTAGTGTACACTATAGGTGTAAAACGACACTTCTAGGACATACAAGTGTCGCATCATCAGTATATACTACTGACAAAAATGTCTTTCCCCGAAACAGGTGCTGTTAGGTTGACAACAGAATTTCAAATGTCTAACATTTTACACAGCAATGTATTGTGCCTTTATGTGCTTCCATGCTTGTATTTTTGTACACTTGTAGTAGCATTGCGGACAGCTGGCATCACTCGATTTTAATCGGTTGAGTCCAGTTCTTTGATAATTTAGCATTTCTTTGTTATATTTGCATGCTGCCATTTTATTATGGTAAATTCAGGTGAAAGGATGCTGTGTGGCTTGTGAAAGTGATTACTCTGTGTGCTGCATCTTCTGATTTTATTTATCGTCATTTGAATTAGAAATTAAAATGTTTTATGAAATTAAACTTCAGGGTTTCAGAAATAAAAATGCAAATTAATTTTCTTAATTACTCATTTTATTGTGTAAGGAAATAAATTCTGTCCAGGATTGAAATGAAAATACATAACAAGGAAATTGAATTTTATGTGGAGTATATCATAATACAGGTGATACAGACAATATAAGATGGACGAGTATGTATTCTGTGCATGTATGTACGAGTGTGTATAAGAGGGAGTCGTGGAGTGTAAGATATTTCTGTACGATATATTTTGATTTGTACATAGTGTGTATAGCATAGCTTTTTTTCCCTCCTACTTTTAAGCATGTATGTAAAAATGATAATGTTTAAGTGACATTTTGTATGAGAATGCATATCACAAAACACAGTCTTACATTGAAGGTTAACAGTAAACAGCTTTGTTTGAGGCCGTTACTTAGCTTTATGTATATTTAATATTATATCTTACCTATTATAAGCCCATTTATTTGTTAGATCTGTATTGAAAAACAAAAGCTGCTTGCTAATTATTGTACATGTATAGGTTTTATAACACATTAATGAAATGTAAGTGCAAAAAAAGAAAACAAAAGCAAATACAAAATGGACAATGAAACATCAAATTAATAAAAAAAATATACAAAATATATTTACTGCTTTTCATTTCTACTCATCTTTAAATCAAATGGATCATACATGTTTACTACCTCCTAGGGAAACATTGATCCACAGTGGCACATTCCCGGCCCCCTCTCCCTCTTGATTTCCCACCATAGCCAAATCTTAATACAAAAGGTTACATGTATTTCACTTTCTACATGATTCAGTAGATGAGGGGAAGTTTCATTCATATCGCGTTCAGCATATGTTCCATGAAGAAATCTGAGAGGGTTTTGAAAAATTGTGCATGAGCCAGTTTAGATAACCTCTGGCATATAGTCACAATTTTTAAAAAAAAGTTCCAGAGAAACGAGGTATCTGTTTTGTATGACCATGCATCTGAAAACGGTTCAGAATTGTCGTGCTTGAAATTGTATATGAGGCAAAATACATGTAGTAATACTGTGGTCAATGATATATATTGTCTGGTTTTGAATACATGGTGAACACGCCAAATAGTGCGTAACTCAAAAAAGCAAAGGACTCTACAGATTTTACCAACGTGAGATTTGTTCTCGCTTTGGTATTTTCACAGTATACTGTGATTTGATTAGAGTCAGGTTATTCGACTTTGAAATTTATAAAATGAGAGCAAAAGTTTTGTATATATGTTAACAGAAAATTGTTGGTATTATGAGATGTTATTTCAGTTGATGAGGGAACTGTTGTTTCCTCCGATGGTGGTGCTGTGATGTATCCTTTGTTTCATTGACGGCAGAGCCAATCCCAGTCTCGCTTATTTCTACACGGCGCTTCAGTTCTCTTGCCAAGACACTTGGATTATTGCTGTCTGGGGCTGGTCCTAATCCTCTGTCCAAGTAGGTCTTCTTCAATCCCTGTTATCGAACAGAAGATTACACGTAGTAGAGATCAAATTATAGAGAGTGGGGAAAGGTGACCTTTACATACTCCTGTTAAAAAAAAACAACAACTAATCGATATACTACGTGATACCCAATAATATTTTGTGTGGGACTTGTTTCTACTAGGGATGGAATGACGTTCCCGCGCAAGCGTAATTTTAGCGGGAAGATTACGTAGAGATACGTTCCATTACCATTAGAGATACTCGTCCAGCACAAACGTCACCAAGCTGTATTCCTTTTCGTTGGTTCAACCGGTCTAGATCTGCGCCGTAAATGGAACAGTTTTGATATTTTTTCTAAACCGGAAGACGTCTGCTCAACAAAATTTCAAAAGAAATGTCAAAATTATATTTGTTGGAATTATACGTTTTGTTATTCCCGCTGACAGGATATGAATCTAACTACATGCATACTTGTCATGAAATAAAATTAATCTTAACTTTTCTCTGCAGATTGCATGCTAAGCGACATTTATATTGCAAGATGAAAATTTTCCATTAAAACAACTTCAATTTATTTTGAGATGTACCCGTGATGTACACGTGCGCTTACACTCAGCAGCCATGTTGGATCAAGCGAGTTCAAGCCTTGACGTGGAGCACTTGGACCGGTATGAACCGAGCGTTCCATTTGTAATTCTGTTGGTTGAACCGCATTAATAGAATGACACTCAAGAGTCTCGTGGTACATGAACAAGATCTAATGAAAGCATAGCCGCCAGTCGAGCTGATAATAAATTAATCAAAATATAATTTCACGATAAAAAGATAGTAATATAATTTAAGACCACTAAGAAAATAGTTATTATTTTGTTAACCTTACGTTGACATATTTCTGATTTCGATCCGGGCTTTTCGTCTCTATTATTTGATAATCCTGTTCGCTGAAATCTTGTCTCATCTCTAGCAGCGCGTCATCTCTCCACTCACTTGGAAATCGTTCAAGCTTGTGTAATGCTCGCTCTATCTCATAAGTCTCTACCATTGATGACGGACTAGATGAAAGAAAGAAATCACTCACAGATGTCATTTCTAAAAACTTTGACATTGGACTGTTTGGCAGTGATACTATTATCAAAAGAAGGACAGTACTGAACAAGGGTCTACATAGTTCATCAGCAGGTTTGGGGTCATTTTGGACCAATTTTCGTCGTTCCAACTCTTTAATGTCTCGTTTAAGACTGGACTTTGTGACCGAGTCTATAATTTATTGTAAGCCCTTGCCATTATAAGTACATGTATATCATACATGAATGTTTTGAACTGGAACTCGAATAATTTATCTTGCGTAAACATACGCAGGTCAAGTTTGTATTTGGTTGGAATCAAATGATTTGTAGCAGAACTATGCCACTTGGACTTAAACAGTTTCATAGAGCTGCCGACGGGACATTCGTATTGCCCCAACACATCTAGTTTTATTTAACTGTAGTATTGATACATGGTCAGCCATAGTTTAGGGAACATCATACTAATGTACTTAACAAATTTTGACCATTACCCAGAAGGCGACCTCATGTACATTATTTCATTATGAATACCGGTATTTGCAGCTCAAGGAAGCACAAAATTAAGTATGCAGAAACTGAGACTTTAACCTGTAGTCATTTTCATCCCTTGCGCTGTTAGATAGGTTTGGATCTCTCTTTTTTTCTGATTTTCGGTTTCTGTTGTTCCTCTTGCACTCGTTCCAAACCTGTGAATCGATAAAACAAAAGTCAAGATCCACCTACTATATGTGTGCTGTGGGATACAAAGGTCATTCTGACGAGTAACCGGACTTCTTATGAGTGTGACCTACAAGAGAGGACCCATGCACGGATCCAGGTTTTTTTTTTTGCCAGGGGAGGAGGTCGAACTTGTGACATAGATCTAAGTACTAACTTTGCTGTTGTTGTATTGTTGTTTAACGTCCCACTCAAAAATATTTCACTCATATGGAGACGTCAGTTTAAGTAGTAAATCATTTTTTTAATAATTCATTTCATGATGGCAAATTCCAGGGAAGGGGCTCTAGATCCCCGCATGTTGTATCATATCGAGTGTGTACAAGTAGCCGGAGGAAGTCAGGCCAATGTTGTTCTTGTTTATCAAGAGCTCGTCCTCGCGAGTCAGGTCCAGGAAACTGGGCGGTTGTGTTGGCTTCTCTAATGTGAGTTGATACTAGACAGGCCTATTTTGTTGTTTCTTTGTTCAACATCACATCAGTTAGCCTAACTTACATGGCGGCGAGATGAAGCTGATATAAACTTTAACCACAGTTACACCGAACTCACATTGGTATCGTGATAGACTTTGAATTACCGTTGCTTAGACTATACAGTGGTGTGATGCATTTAGGAAGAATGGGAAACTATCTAACGGTCTTCTGATCTAGATCTGATATGTGAGTAAAAGATTATGTTGAAAAGCTAATGCTTATATACCAGTGATTGCCAAAATGTTAAAAATGGAAGTTGAAGATACCTAGGGAGCATTCAAAAATTAAAGAGAGAGAGAGAGAGAGAGAGAGAGAGAGAGAGAGAGAGAGAGATAGCACCAATTGTCAAAGCAAAAGGAGACAATACTACAAAAAAGTAATCGTCACACCAACACAAAACTTAACATAGAGTTACACGAACCGGCCTAAAATATCGTGAGTTAGTTCAGGTGCCCCGGAAGGCTAAGCGGTAACTCCTGTTCCACCCGCCATGTCACCTACGTTTCAAATTCGGGAATAAGTTTCATCCGGTAATAACCGTAAACGAGAAAGAAAGGGGGGATTAGGCGTACGTCAAAGGGAGCATATCCCTCATCATCTGTAACACTGATATACTCCAACGGTCAACCAGGTCACGATGGCGACCATGAAACTTTCGACTTGATGACTTCAATCTAACCATTAGAAACTCTTCTCACCAGTCTGATGTCTCCGCCGCAGAAGCAACAGGTCAGCAGTTTGGATGACACGGGGTTTAAGATTTTACCTACCTCCTCTGCACCCATTGTCTCCGGAACGAGCGGAGTGTCCTCTGGTGGCCAGAACCATGCTGGAATATCGTACACATCTGAGTGGGGTGCAGCTCTCCTGGTTCTCTCTGAATAAAACAGGTAAAACGTTATGATTGGTATGACATGGATTTTGCAGGTCATTTCCGCATGTTGTAAATGACAAATTTATGTGAATAAAGGTAGGCCTAGATCTACAGACCTGCTATACGAAAGGACAGCAAAGTACTAGGTTTTGTTGAAGAGAGAGAGAGAGGGAAAGGGTCGCTCAAAATTTTTTGGTTTTTACCTTTCCGTCGACATCTTGGAAGAGAATTGTGCTCTATGATGTTAGAATATTTCAGTTTTAATGGAAGATCGAGTCGCTGTCCCTCTTCGTACGGAGAACGCAGAAATGTAACTTTACTGTTCCGGTTGGAATTCGCCTTTCCCCTTGGCATTTCAAAATATATATAAAAAAACCGATATTCTAACACTTTTACGGCATGCTAAATCTAACTCCGCTATCCATAGTCACAGACTCTGAAGTAAGGATTAGATCGTCAGGGTTACTTGTACGGTTTTGTAAACTTCGCTAATTAGAATCACACCCAGTTCATGACAGCAGATAGCCCGTTTTCCCTACTTTGACTTACGAATACAGTTTTAGACCGCTAAGTATTGATTCAGCGACAGACTTGAATCGATTGCCTCACACGGTCATGTATTTCAAAAAGTCTGTTATGACGTCATCAAACGTGACGTTCTAGCGTTGGTCGGTGTCACCGCCGAGAAAATCTACTGGGTGTGTTACACACACGCACGCATATAACAAAAGTAAATGTACATGTAATAACAGAGACTGACACATGTAATAATGAATAAATTAAAACTTATTAATAGTACAAAAAATAAATAAGCGGACCAACTGAATAACTTCTTATTCGTAAGTGCAACGTCAATTCGTTGAGGAATTCTTGGTGATGATTCCATTTAGTTTGGAACTCGTCTCAACAAACTTGTGCAGTACAGAAAGGTGACTGCATATGTAATAGGCATACTTATTTCTCTTTACACTTTCTGTAAAAAAAAGGGTGACACAACACCCTGATGTATTATATTTGAAAAATCAGCATCCAACTCTCATTGTTTCATAAAAACTTTGAGCTATATGTCTATAACATTGTATCGTAGCATAATTCGCACACCCCGGAGAGGTATTTATATAAGCATTTGCTTGTTTTCCGATCCAAATTAAATTGTGTCTTCTTGAATTTGAAATAAAACATGTACTACTCGCAATAATAAAATATGTTAAACTAAAGGTGAAATGCATCTGTGAGCTACTACAAGATGAACCTTCTTGCTATATTCCATTTGGTAATACATGTATTGTATAACATTTCATATCTTTTTTTTATCGTTTTATTCATTCATATAGAATTTATCAATTTGTTTTTGTACATTGTTGACCCACTTCCACTTGACTCACATAGGTCCTGTCAGGCAGCAGTTTCCGGGGGTTGGGTTTGATTGGCGAATTGTAGCGGAATTCAGTAGAGGTGTTGGTGGGGATGTGACAGACGTCGGAAATGCTTTTAGTGACATTATCTGTTGTAAATATGCGAGGCCTATTATCATGGATAGTTTAAGTGCCATTGACAATTTCAATAGACAAGGTGACTATATCGATGACATTATTTAGGGGGAAATACTACAGCCACCCATGGGTCTGATTGGGGTAAATAAAAGAATTTGGAAACAATTTTCACATGAAACGTTCTAATACATTTACTACAAACTGTGAGTAAGTGAGCACACACGATGTGATCTAAATATTTTACGAACTCGAGCAATCGTAACTGCCAAGGCCTTAACCGGTGAGGACAGTAACTGGCATCCCTTCAAATAGGGATCTCATAAGTGTGATTTTGGGGGCCTCCGTGGCCGAATGGTTAGAGCATTGCGCTTTAAACCACACGTTCTCTCACATCTTGTCAGCGCGGGTTAGAAGCTCGCTGGGACCTAAACTGATTACCTTAGAACGTTTGCCAGTTTACTTGCGGATAGCCGGTGGTCTCTCCCAGGGTACATTTATTACCCCCCCCTTCTCCACCAATAAAACCTGACCGCCACCACATTACTGAAAGATTGTCGAATGTGGCATAAAGAAAAAAAGGAAAAAACCGTCTGATTTTGCGCAAAATCCACTCCAAATCCTAGATCCGCCCCTGATTTAGGCAGAAAGGTGCGACATGATAGTCACGATCGTAACTTGAAAAGAATAACATAAAAGCAATTAAGTCCTAATTAAAACTTTAATAATCTAACAATTTTGTAATACGAAAATCCTTATATAATGATAAATGGACATAAATTACATCAAAATTGAATGATAAACTGAGTAAGGATGTATAATTTAAAAGTTCACATATTTAACAATGGGCGTCAGAGTAGAATACTTGAACACATGATAAATCATTGATAGCGCTGGAAACAGATGTTCCTATATGTATTGCACTATATGTAAATCTTAATTATGACAGATATACAACACCATGCCATAGTAGCATTAGTGACAAACACACAACACTGTGACACAGATCTACTAGATATTGCCGCTACTTAATGGACTAGAGAACGTAAACATTCTACCGCCTAAAACCGGAAATACATTCCTTTGAATAAACTTGGTACAATAATCCATAAATGTAAGTCTCAACCAGTGTAGTACAAAGTGAGAACACGGGAAAATTTTAAGTTTTTCCTAAAAAATGTTTCTGTCTATGTCATTTCAGAAGTGTTACAATCCTAGCTGGGACTACAAATGTACGAAACAAGGGGAGGTAACAATATCTCTGGGAATGGGAAATAATTTCTATTCTTAAAAATAAATCTGGGGGAGAGAACAATCTTGATTACAGATAAACTACTGACTGCATACAGAATAATATACATGTATGGTACACTGGTTAACCACATCGACCGAATATAATCATCCTACATTAAGGCCACCAGCTGGACTTTATAATAAATTACCCCCAAAACATTCATAGCAATATGTGTTATACTTTTGAAATTAAACAGGGATAACCGATACGCAAAGCTTTGATTGAGATTCTCAATACAAAATCAATGAACAATATAAAACAATAAAAAATAAACACATGAAAATAATACAAAGAGGACACTAGAAAACATGCACATAAAAATTTATAAAAATTACAACATCCCATTTTTGTAAACTGATAAATTTTGATAAGGAATTGGAATAATGACTAGCTACAAGTATATGTCTTGAACCAAGAAGTCCTTTTTTTAAAATATTGGATTGCTGTTACACGACTCAATTTTTTTCCTGTGCATAGGTAGAAGTTTTTCGTTTGAAATTTATTCTCAAGTTCATGGCACTTCTTGTGGGTCCAATATACTTTTGATTATTAAATAAACTAGATGATTATTAAGAAAACTAGACCTAATGTAAGGTTTGAGGAAGATGCATACATATTATTCTCAGAAGTAGCAATAAAAGGACTCATTGTTTAAAACTTAAGTTCTCTCTTTGAGGCCCTTATTTTTTTCTGATAGGTTCTAAAATGTGGCATGCAAAACTAGACCCCAAGAGAAATCTTTATGCTAGATTTGAGAGAGATCACTTTAGTACTTTCTGAGAAATTGCAATAATGGGATTTTTTAATTGTAGACTGTAAACAATTTTCTTTATGGATTTCCTGATGGCAATGTCAAATGGTCCAAGTGATCACAAAGTGTAAGTTCAGCATGTACATATACATATACATGTACTTATATTCTTTGGCATAATGGTGATACCATATGCTTAACAATATGGTATACAAAGAGAAAAATAAAAAGTATACATTGTATCACAAACCAATCCTAACAGAAGTCAAAATTCAACTTCAAGTAAGAATGACTAGTAAGTAAAGTATCTAACACATACACAAATATAAATACCTTGTATATACCTGGTATTTATGATACTTTTAAAATATATATTCATAAACTTGTAAAGTGTAGAATGTTTTAACAATGTAACAAAATGTAGTCTGTGTATATCAATAACAAAGTAAGTAACAAGGGAATCAAATGCAGGAATATGACTAGGCATAGATATATACTAGTACAACACTGAACACATTAAAGCATGTCCTCTTAACTTGTTCACCCCTTAAGATACATATGGATTTGCCCAAGTCAATGATTTATTGAAGAACCTATTCTTTACCAGGGGTTAATAAGTTAAGAGATCTGGGATTGGAGAAAGGTTTCTATACATCATAAATACTGTATTTGATTCATAAACTGAATCATATCTTATGATTGCTGAATCTTATGAATCATGCCATTTATGATTTTTGTTGATTGATCATAAGATCTACAGAGAATCAGATATTTCCACATAGAATATTGTAAGCTACATGTGAATTACACTTCCAAATGATACTACAGATAACAATTCAAGTGACTAAATTGTGTAATACTGCATCATATAATATTAAATCATGATGTACAGTAAAATCAGTCTCAAGATACCACTAAGTGTTGTGAGATACCACTTACAGTAGTAGACAACCACTTTTAAATAATGACCTTATTAAAACCTTTCATCAGAGAGATCACCCGTCTTGAAAGACCACAATTATATGGCTGTAGGGTGGTCTTTTAAGACAGGTTCACTGTACTGTGAACAGTAGGTTTTGTACAGTTTCTATCTGTCACAATAAAGGGGGATAACTGCAGCTTCTGGAATGATGCACAGCAATAGTATTCCTTGTCACAAATGGAATCAATTTTAAATGGAATGAAAATGGTCAATATCAGTATGAATGGGCAAGTCACAAGCTACATGTACATGTACGTAGAAGATTTCATAGAAAACAAGAAAAAAGTAAACTTTAAACAATACTACCAACAGACCTGAGAGAGTTATAAGGAAATATGTAAACAACAAAAGTAAATAGCATGTAAACAGAAAAAACATGAAATGAGCATGTTTCAGCTTCACTCACAAACAAAATAAACATAACTACAAAATGTAATACCTCAGATACTAAATCTAACAAAAGAAATATGAACAAATACTGAAATGGGGGTGAAACAAATTAC
>JACSZP010055125.1:0-27031 GCA_016161895.1 Pinna nobilis | reverse complement strand
AATCAATAGTACACCTCGGTTTTTACTGTCTCATCCGAAAGACAGGGACGGCCAACCGCGGAGTGGCGTCTGCGGGAATCGAACCCCTGGCCTCTCGGCTGGAAGTCGAACACGCTAACCACTCGGCCACGGAGGCCCCGATTTTTTATTTTGTATTTCAATTAAATTATTTTGGTTTAGTAGCCTCTGTTACAAACTTGAGTTTTAGGACTCCGTTTTGCTCATGGAAAGAATGATGAGTTTGATATCCCAAACAAACCAACATATTCTAACCTATATTTAATGCCATCAAGCTGTCATCCTCCCCACACTTTCAAAGGAGTACCAACAGGTTTAGCTACTACAATTCGTCGTATCTGTTAATTAAAAAAATCTTTCCAAGAACAATACTGGTCAAGTGATCTGATAATCAATTGATTACATCCTGAAACCTCCTCAGATCATTAGTACTATGACGCTGTTATCAGCATGAATTTATAGCCTATCGAGCTCCCCTTGAGCATCACAGCTTATCTTTGTTTCATTTGAAATTTACCGTCCGCGGTCAGATAGTTTCAATACTCGCTGACTCCAAACGCCGATTATCCAGATTGTTCACTCGTACAGACAAATGTTATGTCGCCCATTTTATCCAGACATGTTTTTACAGCGGAAGATCTGCATACTTATATAACAATTTCATCGTGCAATGATTTGTTTATCATTCTATCTTTGTTTAAAAATATTTGAATACCTCTTTTTGAGTTTGTTTACTACATATCATTATGTTGATTTAGCAATGTACGATGCTAGAACGTAACCCAATGTCATCTCATCCACTGTTGCATCACCACTATTTAAAAGCTGTATAGGAGTAAAGCTAAAAGTTTATTTTTGTATTTACTCCTATGTGGGTATTTTAGATACAAATGTCATAATGAAAGTAAAAAGTGTATTCAACCATTTCAGGGTTTTCATATTAAGATGGTATACACGTAAACAATTAAAGTTTTTATAATTCTTTTTGTTCATTTGTTACTGATTGAATTTGCGGCCCTGAATGTACATATGCTACATGTAGTAGCTCTTACTCGTATACACAATCAGGGCCATGCAGTATGTGCTAATTAAGTACATTGCGGAGTGTTCATTGGGGGCACTTTACCAATGCCAATTGTTAATTACATTGGTTGATAGCCTTTTTAAGTAGGATGGTAATTAGTGAAGTCATTGTTTGTTTTGAAATTTGATTATTTGACTAATAGTAATGTTTATCTATGCGGTTAAGTGCACATGATAGTATTGCATGCCAAAGTCACATTAATGAATTAATCCTAGTTTTTCCCAGTTAATCATAGTTTTTCTCCTGTTAATCCTATTTTTTCTCATAAATATGCATTAAGTGAGGAAAAACAAGATTTATCTGAGAAAAACTACGATTAAATGCGCCAAAACCACATTGATGAGTTAATATTAGTTTTTCTCGAGAAAAACAACGTTTCACGGAGTAATACTACGGTAAACACATTAATGTGATTTTGGCGCAGTTAATCCTAGGTTAAGATCTCATCGTCCAATGAAAACGTTCGCCACAAAGTCCTCATAACATTTAATGGCACCAAAGCAAAAAAACAAAAACAAAACATATTAATAAAATGATGATAAGTAAACTGAAAGGTGTTAATATTTTGTTATTCTCATTTCTGACAATGAATTTAAATGCAACACTTTATAGCGAACACTAAAGCTGATCGATGTTTTGGCGTTTTGTATGCATCCAACACAGTCCGGAGCGCTTGATTAAATATATATGGAATAGTTTCGAGTAGGCGTCCTGAGTCTGCCTTTTTCAGTAATTTTTGTGTACATGGTCAAAAATCAAAAGAATTTATTCGTCAAATTTGGTTGAAGCCTAGAGAATTAAAATAGCTCAACAATTTTTTTTAGTGTGAAGTTCTCATGTGTAGATGCTTTTTTCGGGCACGATGTAAAGAGTTTCGTGAAGGGGAAATGAATCAAAGTTCTCTAATCACGCAAGGGCATAAAAAATGATATGCATTATGTGTTTACAGAATGTTTTAGTCGTCAAATTCTTTGTTCAAGCACACCTTCATTCGACTCATTTCATTCAAAAAGAGTCCAACGTATGGTATACTCTTCACAAGCATCCGTGATAATTTTAAAATTCCCCTGCAGAGAAAACGAGAAAGGTTCACTATATTTTGGCTCTAACATAATAGATCTTAGTTGGGTTTTTTCCTTACAAATGTGTTCTACTACTTTTGTTTAATAGGTTTAAAAGGTTTAAAGATGAACTTGTTCAGGACTATTTTGAATAAGCTCATGGTTCAGCAGTTTGTTGCCAAAAAAGGGAAACAGATTGATACATGTACGTGCCTCAAATGTTCGCCTTTCTGTTGCTGTGATCATGCAATTTGTCGGAAGAAATGTGGTCGCAATATCAGCTTGAAATGCATTGTATTTAGAAAATTATAAAACTATATACACAGATTTGGTTGTGACCAATTTGGAGTTATTCAAACTTCGGTAGAGAGACAGACAGACAGACAGAGATCATTTATCTGAAGTTTTTGCGCTTTATGCTAAAGCTAACGTGTATCTAAAGTCGTCTATGATTTCAAAGTTTTATAAATATAGAATCTTCTTTGAACAAGAATTGTCCGATAAAGGCACTTGTGGGTTCATAGATTACCATAGATATCAGATATTAATTGAAATGCAAGAGAACAAAATTCAGTCTAAACTGCCATAGTGACCAATATTACCAGAAGAATTCCATAAGACCTATGTTAGATATCATTTCGTTTCATTTATTTTAATTTGCGTGTCTTGTTAGAACACAAACAAAGACGTATCAGAATTAGTTTGTTTAATAATTGTAAGCTGAATTTAAGTTTTTTTGTGTGCGCTTTCAAAAACCTTTTTACGATAATACAATCTAACTTCAAATATTCAAATCTTCAAAACTAGGCAATAATGAATTGCATAGTGTGTCTATATCTACCTGGGTTCTTAAGTATAGCTCGAATAAATGCTATACAATTTACTCTATGAAGTATCAGTACATTGACTTTGATCCGCTTCTAAATTTCTATATTAAAAGAAAACACAAACACAAGTTTCACGTTTTCTTGAAACTTAGATATTGCAACAATTGATTAATTTTGATGACTTAGCTTTCGAGAGTAAACATGAAATAAGGGATATTATTCGGATAATTTTTAGAAACATTTAATTCGTGTTCATTTTCATAATCCTTAGACATGATATTTTTACAGCTGACAAGCAAACTAAATTTTAGTTTGAATTACTTCTATTATGTAGGCCAAGTTAAATTCAGTCCAGATCCAATGGATGATGTAAAACTCACAAACATGAATCTAAATGTGAGTGTTACTACTGACCAATGCTACTTGCAGTCACCTATCTTCAAAATGCAGTATGTGGTAAGTGATCTACAGCAAGGTATTTTACAATTACAATATGACTTCAGTCTTTGCATTAGTGTTTTAGAAATGCCATTCCTTTTGCATGGAAGCTACAATGAACACATATGAAATATAGTAGGATTTTAATGTAGTTTCAGAAGTGGGCAATAGTCCAAATTATCTGTTTGAGTGTACATGTAAAAAGGCTATCAAGATAAGATTCATCAAGGTTTGACTGCTGTTTTTTTAGAATCTACGTTTTACAAATTTCTGTTATCGATTTAGGTATTTCATGAAATTGAACCGATTGTGTGAACAAACTAATATCAGAAATTAATACAGATCTACAAATTTTACGATTGGTATACTGTTTGTTTCAATGGAATTTCTATATCCCTTGGTTGTCGTTGAATACACATTTACGACTGTGACGAGGGTTGTGACTATGGTTTTCTGTGCTTGCGACTGTAAGGGATAATGACGTTTCATTGGTATCTTACACAAATTATAGATTTTCTACAGGTCCGGTTTGTCCTGTATCCAACGGAATTATGTGATGTAGGTTGATCAGTGGATTAGTCCGTCAAGTCATATATTGCTGATTGACGGGGTGATAAACGGACTGCCAGGTACTCCATAATTGCTACTATGTGCAGCATATATATCTCATCTTGGAGTCCTCTCATTTGAAACTTAACTATCCAGCTGCTATATGTATACGTATAGTAATACTATATGAATTATTAGTTTATACCCCATTCATATATATTCAAAACTCTAACAATCTATGGATATCCATTGGTCGATAATTAACCATAAAATCTCGATCTCTGAGTGTACTGGAGTTTCTCTTGAGCATTTTAAGTACTGATTAAGTTGCCTGTTCCAAGCCAGTTTGTATGTAGATTGTTGACATCGTATGTGATTTTTGAATGGTAAACGTTGGTGCTAAATCAGGTACGTAACACGTACATGGGAACTTCAGTAGAGAAAATGAATCAGCACAGTCCATGACAGATTCCAAGTTGTTTACAACAGGTGAGGAAAACATTTTTTTTTTGAATTTGTAAAGGTGTTTCCTTTGACCAAATCACCCCAAAATGATTTAACACGGGAAATATGGTCTTTATTGGAGACAATATAAGGTAAAAGGAACCTCAAACGACCTTATAGACCTGTCCAGTTTAAATGGAGTCTCTTTGAGCTGTTGTCACTCATCAGCCATTGCGCGTAAAGGGACATCGTTAACTCAAACACGTTTTTGTAACTCTCACGATCACACAATGGCACAATTTTTCAGTAATGACTTTGACAAAGTAATTTGGAAATAGGTCATTCTTAAGTGACTCATTTGTCAGCAACAATCCTCTATCAAGGAAATCCTAATAGGAACGCATGCCCTAGAATATCGTATCAATTGAGAGATGTATACTCCATATGCAGGTGCTTCGCGAATATTGCTGCTTAAAAATGGAAAGTTACAATTGGGAAATCGAATTCATCTCCTTTGTCATAAAGTTTTGTTCTCAACAGTCTTCATTGTCAATCTCCAAATGTAGATCAAGATATGAGGCAGACCTGGAGGTTTTCGTGGTGTTATTTTTCGAGCTCATTTGGATAGATGTGACCAATATACTCATCAAATTTGGTAATATGTATGATAGAACGTCGTCTATATACGCGAAAGTAAAGTATTGGGATCGGGTTAAGTTCTTGTCATTTTTTAAAAGTCCTTGTATGAGTTAGCCTTATACGAATAAAAAATCATTCAGAAAAAAGAGGGGCAGAGTTTTTACCAAATTTGAATGTTGGCAGTATGTTTTAAAAAAATCCACCGAATTTAACATATATATTATCAATAGAAACTTCAAGCATTCTGACGATGAAAATAGATAGGTAACGAACAGCGTTTGATCTCATAATGATGATGCCATGATGGTGTCGTTTTCTTTTTGTTAGAGCATTGTGTTGGAATCAGTGTTGTTTTAAACAAAATATGGTTTATGCCTTTCTAGATCGAGATTTTCTTCGTTCGCTATTCGTTTTGAAAAAAAACAAACCGGAATTTTTCTTTTTATTTTTCTATTTTTTTTTTTTTTTTTTGTCGTTTAGAACGGGTAATGGTTGTAAAAAGAGTTGAAAAGTCACATGGTTTTACTCTCTCACATGACGACAAAGACACTGTTTGTATATACTTCAAAAGGCCTTTATAATATTTGTAGAATCCACATCTGATTAAAACCAACCAAATTAGCTAGTATCACAGTAGTTGCGAACCCCTCTTTGTCAAGAAAGATGCATAAGGTATGGAAAGAGGCTTTGTGGGGCTTTGGCAGACCAAGAAATATACCGTTGTTGTGTAAGTGTGCGATTTCGTAATAAAAAAGAGTAAGGGAAGATCTAGTTCCTTGTCTTTAGTTGGAATATCAAGAGAACATAAAGTAGATCTCTGATAGGCAAGGGATCCCTTATTGTTTGTGTTGAAGGGGTTATTGTGATATTGCAAAGTTATTTACCCATGTCCACTGCCCTTATCAAACAAGGTATGTAATTTGAGAATATGAATATAAAGACTATTTTGTCAGAGGCTTTGTCAGCTGACACAACAACATATTTGTCATGAAGGGAGGACAATTTTTGGCAACGTTTGGGTTTTTAGAGGTTGATGTTGCATTCATGCTCATCTACTTTTTGAGATTATGAATTTTCTTCTTTTTTTTTTGTATCAAATATTTCACTTCACCATTCGGAAAGAGTGATCACACTCTTTTTCACGTTTTGCAAATTCTATCGCGTAATCCCCGACAGTATCCTCAATGATTTTAAAATCACGTTTCGAATTAAGGAATTTTGGCTCGCGATATTTCGTTTCTTTGGCTAAGATATTCCTTTTGACCAATGTGGAGGTAACCAGTTATAACATTACCAGAAGAGTATACAAAATTGGGAAGTTGAACATGCGCAGTCAGGAGGTATTAACTTGTAGTCATCGACATTGAGATCCTGCAACACTTGCTTGTAGTTGAAAGTTTAAGATGCAATTTGTCTGGTATATGTATATGAAATAATAGGAATTAACTGGTCTTTAAGATTTGGATTAAGAAGAGTTTTAAACTTGACTGGATCATGATTGAGGAAATCTTTCAAATGAATAGCACCTACTCCTGTATTAGAAAATGAAATTCCTAGAAACGATCGTTTCTCTGCTACTAATGTCCCAACAGTAACGAGTAAGAAAAGCCTGTGATAACCAATACCTAGGATGATAAATGGTTGTTTGTAATGGTTTGGATAGCAGTGTAAGAAAGTGTTTAAAAACAGATGTTGAAGATTGTATTTTTTTTTACTAAGGTTGCTGAGTGTAGCTTCGTGCGGATTAAATGAATATCCAATGGTTTTTTGTATGAATGGTACAAAATTATTTTTATTTTAATTTTAATAAAGATTATTGAATGAAACATCACGATACTTTGGAGATGTATAGTCAAGATGGTCATGGCCTACGTCGGGGAGAACTATTGAAAAAAATTATCACATTCACGAAGCTTCAAGATGGGTTTGAAAAACCATATACCATTAAGTTTTTCGAAATCAAATATACGATATCGTCAGCGTTGTTATTGGTGTCTGTTCAATGACTTCTCATACGTTTGCGAAGTTTGCCCTTTGTCTCACCGACAAATATTAACCGACACAAATCACACTCATCACCGTAGACAACAATGCTTGGTTTACATTTCAGATTATCGTTTCTTCTTGTGTATTATGATTAGTTGGTTAAATAACTGGTAAATTGAACGACAAATTATATCCTTATTATGATATATTAGGTGACACTGAATAATCTAGATTTTACAAAATTGTATGTTAGTATATCATCTTAAGATTTAAAGATATTTTGAAGAAACAGCATCTTAAGTATCTGCGTTTCAAAAATTATTTGTTATCCGTTACGATATTATTATATAATGTCGTTGTAAAACATATTTATTACCTTGTAATTTCTGTTGCTCGCCTTTATCTTATCAATATGTACACCTGTCTATTTCTGTATAAAGAAGAATGTTATCAGGAACGAAAAAGCAAACAAAAAAAGAGACTTCTCAACTTCTACAAAAATTGAAATAACTGAAAATTTTACGGGATACTGAAGTTGATTCCGAGTTCCAAATTCTGTTAAAAGAACTCATCAACTATATAATAGTGAGTGCTGGTCACTCACTTATATAATTGTGAGGACTAATTATTAATCTGTAATAATGGTAAGTACTAATCACTCACTTATTTAATGGTCAGTAAAAGTTACTCACCCATATAATAGTGAGTACTTCTTACTAATATGTGATAGTGGTCAGCGCTAATAACTCACATAAATAATGTTAGTACTTATTAAAAATCTGTAATAATGGTGCTAATGATTAATAAATTATCATAAATTATCTAAAGAGCTAATCACTCACGTACATGATGGTCAGAACTGGTCATTCACTTATGTAATGATAAGTACTAATTACTAATCTGAAATAATGGTCAGTTCTAATTACTCACTTATTAAATGTTCAGTACTGGCCACTCACCTATATTATTGTGAGTACCAATTACTAATCTATACTAATGGTCAGTGCTAATCATTCACGTATACAATGGCCAGTACTGGTGATTCACCTATATAATGGTGGGTACTAACTACTAATCTATAATAATGTTCAGTTCAAATCACTCACTTATATAATGGTCAGTCACTCACCTAGATAATTACGATTACTAGTCGCTAATCCGTAATAATGGTCAGAATTAATCACTCACGTATATAATGGTCAGTTCTGGTCACTCACCTATATAATGGTGAGAACTAGTTACTAATCTGTAATATTGTCAATAGTAATCACTAATTATATAATGGTCAGTACTGGTCGCTCACCTATACAATGGTCAAAACTAGTCACTTTCCCCTATGATGGTCAGTACTAGTCACTCATCCGTTAAACGGTCAGTACTGATCTCTCACCTATAAATATAGCCAGCACTAGTAAGGCAATAAAGGTATGTAATGGTCACTCGCCTATATGATTGTCAGTTCTACTTTCTCCTCTATATAATGGCTAGTACTAGTCACTGGTCAGTATGGTAGTTAATAGGTCACTCACCAATACAAACAGTCAGTACTGTGCACCCCCTGTAATGGTCAGTACATGTACTGGTCACTCACATATTTAGTGTTGATACTGGTCATTCGCCTTTGTTTAATGGATATTACTGGTCACATGTCAGAATTATTGTCAATACATCTCACTCAACTGTATTAATGGTCAGTGCTTGTCACATCCGCCTAACATGGTCAGTTCTGATCACTTAGTATTACTAATATTAAGTACATGTCACTCGCCTGTGTAATGGTCAGTACTGGTCAGTCACCTATTTAATGCATATTACTAATAACTTATCTATGCGAATGATCAATATTTGTAACTCTGCTATAATAGTCAGTACTGGTCACTTATAAGTACAACGTTAAGTACTGGTCGCTTGTCTACATATTGGTCAGACTGGTTGCTCGCCTATTTAACGGTCATTACTGGTCTTTCACCTATATAATGGTCAATACTACTCAATCATCTATAATACTCAGTACTGCTAACTTTTAAGAATGATGCTCTGTAGTGGCCATGTATCTTTACAAACGGTCAGTACTGGTCACCTCAATTATAAAAAGCACTGGTCACTAACAAGTATAATGGTAAGTACTGATCTATATCACTTGCCTGTATAATGGTAAGTACTGGTTACTCGTCTGAAAAATGTTTACTGTTGGTCAATCGTCTTTATATAGCAAACTGATTACGACCTGTAATGGTCAATACTGGTCCCTTGCATATAAAGTGCTACTTACTAGTCACTCGCCTGTATAACGGTGAGAACAAGGCACTCGCCTGTATAATGGTCGCCGTTTACGGAACTAGATGCCAGTTCCCAGTTCCATAAACAAAACTCGATGTTTTAAGGAAACTGATGCACCATGCTGTTTGTTGCACCCCCGAGTTTTCTGCTGAGTAAGGTAGCCTTCACTCGCACAGTTGTGGGCTACCCCGAAAAAGTAGCCTCCCGTGCCATAGGCGCCTATTTGTCATATGTCGATGTTCGGTGTTGACATCCCAAGAGATCTCCGCACGGATAATGTTGTGATACGTCGATGGTGTTGACCCTTTTGCAAATCTGAACCGAGCGAAGTAGTCTTACTGTGTGAATGTTTGTCGGAAAGATATTTTGCGTGGGTCGCTCGACAGAACTAGGGGGCTGAAGTTTGTTATGAGATCCGAGTTCCATTTACCTATTTGAATAGGAAAATTATCCGCACTGTACTGACCATAATACAGACGAGTGTCTAGTTTTGACCATTACTCGTACGATTGGCCAGTAATAACCATTGTAGGGAAAGTGAAATGTACTGACATTATTACAAATGAGTAATTAGATTTGACCACAATACATGTGAGTGACCAGAAGAGACAGTTATATAGGTGAGTGAAACTTACTGGCCATTATTCAGACGAGTTACCATTTCTTGTCACTATTTGGGTGGCAAGTGTTGACCTATTTTATAGGTGAGTGACTGGTACTCACCATCGTACACGGAACTCAGAATCATTACCGTTTCCCGAATTCCTTAAACGGAATTCCGCAACTTCAGGCCCCCTCACTTTTACTGGTTGATAGGCTTAATCATGTTGCGTAAGGCTATAACAAAAATGGTAAGAGTTGGAAAATATACAAGAGTTCAAATACAGTAGAATGTGTAAATGACTCAACGACAAGAGCAATAAATATATCCAAACGAAATAGGAATAGGTTTCCGGATAGGTTTCCCTCCCATTACATACTCGGCCCTTTTCTATATGGAACCAAACCTCTTAAGATCGGTTATAAGACTAAGTTACATGCCATTTCGGTGAAAGTTCGGTAAAAAGTTCGAAAGAAAATTTATGAATATTGAAAAATCTAAGTCAAAATTCCAAGTTTATTTTATAGAACAAAATATGGGAAGTAATAACCTCAACATGAAATAAAGTTAATTAACTGTGAAATTACATAGTTTCAACGACTAACTTACGAGTTATATAGGTAGCTTTTTATTTCGTATGATTTGGCACACTCGATTTTTTATACAACGACAGAAATGATGATAATTGAGATAATTATGTTTTCAATTTAAACAGCTCTTCATGTTGTTTAAAGTTATCATTTTTGTGTAGTTTGATGACATTGCTTAATTTAAGATACAATCTTAGTTTTACGTATGTGTACTGTCGTATTGAAATGAAGAAAAAAAATTAAAATTTATAAGACGGACGTTTCATTAAAAGGGATGTTATCTTGTTCAGATTCTAAGTCGACATGTATATCATAATCCGATGCAGTTACATGTAATTTATTAATAATCTCTTGAATACCCTTTTCTGCAATCGCAATCTATCTAGCATGCAACTATAGTTGAGCAACAGAACAAATATTCAAATAAATATCATCTCAGTTGAAAAAAAATATCATAAGTTTAATATATTTAATTATTCAGGCATCAGAAAGTTATGAAGTTGTCTATGATATATCAACGCCCAACAATAGTCCTGAATCTATAGGTTTTATTGTTCCTGACAATCCATGCAAAGGTGGCAAAAATCAGTACAGGTTGATATATGGAAACATTAATTTCATCTCCAATTCTAAACTCGTTGGAGGAATATTTAGATTAAAGACGACATTGATGAATAACGGCGAACGAAGTACATTTTCAAATAGGACTTACACCTTTCCAGGTAAGATTGATATCATTTTTATCACAAGTTTATACAAATATGGTAAAATGAATTTATTTTGGCATATGTGTAAAAGTAAGATTTTTTAAATATTTAACATTACGATTGAATTTAAGTCATCGCTTCGAAAATTTTACAGTCACCATTATGACCTGGTTGAAAGCTATTATAAATCTGAAAAACAGATGATGAGGAACATGTTCACTTTGTAGATCATTTAACCCCGTCCTTTACTCGTTTACGACTATCGCCGTATGAGAATTATCCCAAAATTTGAAATATGTGACACGGTTTTAGTGACATTCGTGTTACTCTATATTTGGTCATTTACGTTGTATGGATTGCTGTTTGTAATGTTGTCCATTTTTGCTTTGCCTACGGTTCTGTCTATTTTAAATAATTGTGGAATGTTTCAGTCAAATAGAACATGCTCGTAGAAAATAACATACAATTTCAGATACCACGTTTACAAAGGGACTATGTCTTTTCTTATATTGGAATCGCGAAAATGACATTTTAACAGTAATGATGAAGTGATAAAATGCGTTCTATTCGATGCAGTACTTATCAATTAAATCAACCAACAATTAAGCTAGTTGCAAATTGGTATACGTAAGCCTAGATACAACTCTATCCCTGAATGATGGTGTAGGCTGTTCATCATTTACAAATTAGTTATAAATAATCAATAACAATCAGATTCGAGTATGATGAAATTCGTAAAGAAGACTTGAGCAGGGAATGTTAGAAAGTTGAGATGAGAGAGGAAGTTTATTGAAGTGTTACAGTATTTAAAACATATTTTTGGGGAAAAATCATAATGGCTACTTACAGCCGAGGTTTGACGTAAAAATCGTTTGAACTTTCAATAAAATACAATTATAATCACGGGTCAAATTTTTAAATTTGAAACACCCCATTTCCTCTCCATTTCTCGCCGAAATATGTGTATTTGTTTCACCAAAAAACCGAGTAACACAGCAGCTATAAAATGCGAATTAGTGCAACCTGTCGTCATTCTTTACCTGAACGCTCAACGCAACAAATGCACATTCAGACTGAATAAAATTCACCAATGCTTAACTTTACGCCTGTCACTATTGTATAGTCCCGTCTGCAGCTATTCCAACAGAAAGAAATCAACGTTTGCAAGTCCAAGCCAAGTCTGTGCATAGTAAATCCAAGACAAAAAGAAACGGATATGACCCCATCCCTCATTTGGTCGTTCAAAACGGTATCGACAACCAGGCTAGTTTCCTTTTCGGAACGCCTTGCTGTTTACCGCTATGACCAAATCTCTGCTTCTGGTAAACAACAAGGCGTTTTGAAAAGAAAGCTAGTTTGGTTTCCGATACCCCCTTGGATTGAACATTTTACCCTGGATAAGTGGGGTTTTTCAAAAGAAAAACCTTTGACCATATTTTTTTTTCAAACTTTGAAAGCTATCAAACTCTAAACATCATCTTTAAGTGATTTTCGTAAAATTTCCCAAGTGCCGGAATGCATTTTGGTTTTTGCTTACGGTATCAAAAATAATAGCAATGTTTTTACGGTCTATTATTCTCAGCATTTTGCTGTACCCCTTGAACAAGGGTTGGTAGGTATAGAGGCGCATGACAACACCGTATTTTTATTATCACCCAGTTCAATTTCTATGCAAACACGTTATCTCCATTAGTGTTTGTGGTAGAATACTTTTCTCTTATTTACTTTTATGTTCCTTATTCCAGCGCCATTTAACCTGACCGGATCATCCGTGAGTGCCGTACTTCATTTTGAATATACCTGGACATGTCATGTGACTTCTGACTATCCTATAATAGAATGGTACCGGGACAATATAAGCATAGGACAGTCAGGAATTCAAAATAAAACTTTTAACACATTTAGTCAAAATGATAAATACATATATGACTGTCAGCAGTCAGCTTTAACATACACACTTAAAATACCTGGATCAATTCTAACAAAAGAATTACAAGCGTCAACATGGAGATGTAGAAATGTGAACATTGAAGTGAAAGGACGTAAATTTATGGAACTTGACTTACTTTGTAAGTTACATTGCTAGTTTTACTGGATATCTACTCTTGTAATTAATGATAATGATATATACCTCAGCTTTACATAAACATACCTAGTACCCATGAGTAAACCTCTTTTTCTTAGTATTAAAAGCAACACTACCGAATCTCTTTTGATGTCGTTAAAACGTTGACATCTTTATAAAATAAATAAACAATATTTTTTTACTTCATGGAAACTTGATGATCATTGGTAAAATCATCCAGCCATGGCCACTCACCTTTATCATATTGCTTCTGTTTGTGAACATCCAGCTCTGATAAATTCAAAATGCTTTACTTTATGCAGTTAACTTTGCATTTACCTCAACTGCTGCGGCAAGTCAACGACACGCGCAAATGCAAGAACAGCTGTTAATGTCTGTGGTTATTAGCTTGCATAAAAACAACCAAAGTCGTATTCAAGAAGGGCAAACTCAGTGTTGGAAGTTTCCCACATTTCTTTTAGATTGCTATTGATTAAAAGAAAATAGAAGCAAACATAAATCGTACTGTATGCTTCATTTTTACAGCTTATGAGCATTAGTAAGTCTCAGTGTGTATTGAACTTTTATTAATACCTATAAATTATAAGTACCAGACAAGTCTATCATGTCAAAAGTTTACATTCCTTAATAAATCCTGCTCTAACCACACTTTTTTTTAAAGATTTGTCTCCATATCTGACTGAGAAAATCCTGATATGTTTATCCGAAACTGGCTTATCTGTCGGCGCCATTTTTGTTTTCTTTTATCATTGTTGGCTTCAACAGCACATATAACTATTTAAAAACTGCTTCTCCGGCTTTTATCAACGTTTTGCATAAAATGAAATTGATTTTATTACTATCTTTCTAGATCCTCCAACAGTGTCACTTTATTTACAAAATACAACAGAGACAGCGATCAATCACATAATCAGATGTACAGCTATGGGAAAACCTAATAACGCCACGTTTGTTGCACTTCAGCAGAGGATAGGATCAACTTTAATAAGGAATATAACCAACTTTACAGAATTCACCACCCTTAATATGACGCTGAATATACGTAATGTATCTTATCAGGATATGGGAATGTATACTTGTCTAGCTAGTAATGGAATACCTGACACAAATAATGAGAAGATTCAATCAGATTCGGCTTATCTCAATGTCAATAGTAAGTTTACAATTGTATTTCATATGTTGAAGTTGAAAAGATATTTTTGTTTCTTTTAGAAAACTAAATATGTACGTGTATAATTTATATGTAATCAAATATTTAGTGGCACATATATTTATGTCATGATCGTCTGTTTAGGTAAAATCTTCAATCATAGTTATATATCATCTCGTCAGTTAGCGGACAGATTAATCAAGCGTAGTTCTTGTCCAAATTCATTCAGAATTAAACTTATTTTGTTGTCTTTGTGATACGACTTCTAAAGATATCCCGAGGAAATAATATACATGTATGTTCCAGCTTTTGAATTCAAGGGTCTTACTGTCGGTATTTCATGAAGTTTGAATCTTAAACCAATTTATCGCTCACCATGAGTACCTGGTTTTGTATAGGCTCGTCCGAGGTTTCGCTTTCTCTGCGGTTGTTACTATTCGTTCCCAATTGAAATTCTTATGTAGTGGATATGAAGTATCGCAATATACATTGTACTTTTATTTAATTAAACTTGAAAATGAAAGAATTTAAAGACGTGCGATAAGCGTTAGGTAGATGGCATCTTGTACATGTTATTCTGTTGGATCGCAACATGTTGTTTTTTCGAATATTAGTTTCCCAATGAATTCCAAAAGGTTTGCAATTCAGATACTAAGTTACCAAATCATCAAAATCTTTTGCAGCTTCTGTCAAATTTAAAATGATGCAATACACAGTGAGGTCTGATATAGACACGCCGGCGGTCGTAAGAATTCCATTTTATAGAAATCCACCAGCAAGGGAGAGTGACGTGGTGTGGGTCAAGAACACTGGATCAACAGATGAAACACTGAAGACGTCTGCTAATGTCTCCTTGTCCCTGAGGAATGCTGATGTGCAACAAACACTTCACGGTGTAAATGTCACATTAAAAGGACAATCTGTCATTATGAACATAACTTCATTCCAGAGCTATCATGAAGGAAACTACACCCTTAAAATAAGAACAGATAATGTAGTTCTGACTATTGTTCTCTTGCGTTCAGGTCAGTAAATATTTATCTAGATAAATGATAAGGCGTTGTGACATAAGATATAGCTTATCGTTTTGTTACGATATCATAAAAACGATACATATATCATATACCATGTGTAATAAATGTTATATAATGTTTAAAGTCTTGATCTTTTAAAGCAACAACTACATGTAGTACGGATGCCTACTTGTTAATTTCGGCGATTAAATTGATTGATTTGATTTCAGAGTTACTTCTCTTATACAAACTCCTTTGCACACAAAAACTGAAACTGATTCCAGTTAATTAAAGTAATTAATTAGCAAATCGTTCCCCTTACATATTATTGGTTCCCTGTGCTAGCGGAATTTGTACAATATCTTAAGAACGACGGAAAAAAACTATTGGAATAAATGCTTCTCTTGTTGATGTTTATTCTGAGAGCCAAAATATATCAAATCTAACTACAATTACTCTTACGTTCCCGAACCCTTGAAATCATGTTTACGGATGTTTCATGGTTAGAATTGGGAACTCGTTAAAATATGAAGCCCGTATCTTAGGGATGTTAGATGTTATGCCCATATATAGGGACCCTTTCCATTTCGACAATCTAACACTAATTTAAGATCTTACGCCATCCATTAACTTCAGAGTAAGTGTCCATCGAAGACCTGTAACTAGTGTACGGGGATATCTTGCTCCCTTCTGGTCATTTAATTCCATTTACTAAATCAGGGATTTTGCATAAACCAAATATTCTTTCCTCATTTCTATGGAAGATATTATTTAATATTCTTTTGGTTGTGGGAGGGGGGGGGGGGTAAACCTACAACACTCTTTTTGCATAACCGAATATAAAGTTTTAGGAGGGAGTTCTAGAAATGAGAGAGAGAGAGAGAGTTTCAGCTAGGTAGGTCATGTGATGATTTTAAACTTTTTTTTCGATATGCAGGTCCACCAGACACTCCGTCCGGCTTCCACGTAATGACCAGCAAAGCTAGTAGTGTAATCCTCACATGGACGAAAGGATCTGATGGTGGACATCCACAGACCTTTGTTATATTGTATCGAGAGAAAACATCGGGGGTCTACAAACGTATCCAAATTCAAGACACCACAACAAACATAAACGTATCGCATGAAATAACAGATCTGAAATCAGATACGATTTATGATTTCCTACTATATTCCTTCAATGAAAAAGGAAACAGTACTGGTCGCCAGAGTTTGAAAGAGAGGACATTGAAAGGTAATTCGCCAACACTTTTACTCATCGTCAGACCAAATGACACGTTTGTATCTACGTTTGTTTCCAATTGTAGAAAAAGCTCCAGATAATCTGAACAAGGATAATGTTTCAGTATGTCAGTATGAAGTATTTAATGTATTAATATTTTGCAGCACCCATAACGTCAACACCATCCTCGCTGAACTCAGGACTTGTGGGAGGAGCAGCAGGAGGAGGGGTAGCAGTTATTGTAGTGATTATTGTTATCATTGTCATAGTACAAAAACGGAGACAGAAAGGAGGAAAGGGGAATGGTATAATGGCATTTATTCGTTAGGGTTATTGAAATTCGACTCATAGATGATTTACTCAATAAAGTTATTCTTTGATTCTAATCAGACATACTGAAATAACCCTGAGATTGTTTTATATTAGCGTACATGATGTGTTGGGTATGTACTCACTCTCATATACAAATAACAGATACACACTAATAAATTGTCCTTAAGATTCAGAGGTAACATCAGGTGCCATAGAGGAGAATGTACACCTGCCGTACACCTACATAAAAACACGAAAAAATCTCTCTGATCCCCAAGAAGTAGCGCTAATGGCGGGTGTGACCGTAGGACAGGGGATACATATTCCACCTAGGCACTTGATCCTTCCTCTGGCAAATCAAGGGGTCAATGTTTAACAAACTCTTTAGTTTTTATTCCTTATAAGAATTATAAAATCGGTCATTATTCTTTACGTTGGCCTTTTTGTGACACGGTTTTGACCCAATTTTATCTTGCTTTGCAGAATTTAATAGCAGAGAAACGTAAGTATTTGCTGGTGAAACTATTCAGAGCTTACCATCATCAGTTTACTCTATATCCGATTCACAAACATTAACTGATACTATCCACAGAGGTATATATGAGTTTTTCTTAACTGCACTCTCACTTCAAATTGGTTTAACCAACTTCCAACACTGATATGTGAAGTATTAAAGAAAATTGACATGTTGAAATACCATGATGATGTTTCATGTCATTCGTATCCTTTTCTAAACTGGTGGAATTTCAGTTTCAGTGTTTTCCTTTGGACTTAATGTCTGAATTCGTTGACATAAGAGACATTATTAAAGGGAGTCTTGTTCATTTTTCTCGCTCTGAATTCGTTTAAAAGGGGAGAAATACATACGCTATGTAGATTTTGATTTACTATTTATTCTAGTATTATTTTTATGAAAAAAGTCTCAGTTTCCGAGGTATTATTCAGTCGGTCGAAATTTCAGTATTATGTCTTTCATTTTGTCATACAAGTGAATTGTTTCAATAATGATACAAAATCCCCAATCCTTATTCTCGTCCGCTATAAGTGCAGAACTTGCTTTCGTGATATAATTCTGTCGCTTGACTATTCATATGGAAACGTTGTAAAAAGGATGACTATAAGTTTCGTGCAGTTCATGCCTATTTTGAAACAAAATAAGTTATTGTGTCAATAAAAGATTAATGAAATATGTTTGTATTTCAAGGTTAGCTGGACCAACGAGACAAAATGACGACGTTGAAGGTGAATGTAACTTATAATTCAAAACTTATCCTATTCTAATAAAAAGTGTGTTTAGAAATTATAAAAGGTTCGTTCAAAATTAAAAAAAAAACAGGACAGGAGACACAATTCCCCATACAAATCCACGCAACAAAAATAACTAACACGAGCCCTTCAAATAGCCAGGAGTGATTTCAGGTGTCACAGAGAGGTAAGCAACTCCTGCTTAACGCCCGGCACTATTGTGTCACCCGTGTTTTTAACCCGGTAGCTCTGTTGGTCATAAACATTACTTATCTAATGTTATGCTGATGGTATGTCCGATCACCTATAGTGCCAGTCTGATGCCCCTTTGGCAACACTGCGAGTCATATAGCTGGCACTTGTGTCGGACAGTCAGTCTTCTGTAAACAAGATTTCTTCTCTCATTATGCTTAACTATAAAATTATTCTACAAACTGATGAGGAAAAATTTTTAGTTATATTCTGTATTCAAAAGGCATCAAATGGAAAGACACAAGACAAGGGAATATATAAAACAAAAAGAAAGGTGTATATAAAGATCTAAAGATATCCATATAAAGGGATTTAGATAAGGTGTCAAGAGAGAACCAGCAGCATCTTCCGCTTGCTAGTAACACCCGCCACATTCATTCTACACCAGCTGTCAAGTTGGAAACAATAATGGAGTCATTTAAAATCATTTGAGAGGTCATCATTGATCTCAAGGCAGGATATCGTTCTTTAAGCTTTGTCATACTGTTTGACATAGGTCTTGTAATTATCGTAGTTCTCTCTCTATATGGCTGTAGTCAATATAGTAGTAATACCAGTGTGTAGAGCTTGTCTGTAACTGTTTGATCCTCAGAAGAGTCTCAAGTTACATTGCTTTGACGAATACTATTAAGTGATATGCATACACGACGGACCGATGATGATGGGATTTTGCTATTCATGAAGGGGATATTTTGATGCTGAAGTCACATTAAGATCGAAATTAACATATATAAATATCAAAGGGACAGTCATAGAATCTGAAGAACTATATTAATCAATCTGGATTAAGAGCATCTTATATGACATAAAACTGTGTTGTTTACCACAGATGGCTTAAAAGACAACCCTCTGTATGGGGGTAACCCAGGTGGCGCTAATGCAGTGAAGAGAGCCAGTGCAGCACCGGAAACCCCTAATTTATATGCGGAAGTTGTTAAACCAAAGAAGAAAAGTCCAGTCAAAGTTAGTGAGGATCCTCCACCTATTTATGCTGAAGTAGACAAGTCAAGCAAGAAGAACGCAAAAGGTAGTGTACTTGGGTTTTTTCCTGTTAGAATAAACTCGTACGATGGCACGCCAAAATTACATTAATGAGTTTATTTTAGTTTTTCTCTGTTAATCCTAGATTTTCTCAATTAATCCTAGTTTTTCTCCAGTTAATGTGGGTTACAAGTTAAACATAATTTGTCTCCAGTTAATCCTAGTTTTTCTCGTAACCCACATTAACTGGAGAAAAACTAGGATTGATTGAGAATCACTAGGATTAACTAATTTATGTGATTTTGGCGTAGTTAAACCTAGATTTTCTCATCCTCCAATGAAAACATTCGATACAAAATCCTCATTAGCGGAAGAAATTCGACCGTACGGTTATAGGTCACCTGGTATTAAGTGGGCGGGTTAGCTCAAAGTTATTTACAACTTCAACAAGAACAAGAGTTCCGCTTCAGTGCCACGCCTCCAGCTGTTACGAGGCCGACCTGTCTTCCTGTTCCCCTGCGTGTTCTACGTTTATACCGTTATTATTCTAGATTTGTGATATTCACTTAGACTTGGATTTCGAATATCCTTTGGTACTTTTTCAGTTTTATTTATAAAAACAATACTGGTGAAAACGGAGAGCAGTCAATCTCATTACTCCTTTTAGGAATTAAACGCTCCCCTCTTTCAGGGTTCTCTTTTGCCGCTATGTTTGTCTCATTTTCTTTCTGTCCCAGACTATGTGTCATTTCCGTGGCAGAATTTTGAATTTGCAAAAAACAGTTTGTTCCTTCAACTGTTAATAATAGTATTATTATTATAGATGTTACGATACCTTGTACCTCTTTTTTGGAAAACAGAAGAAACATAATGCCAAAGATACAGCTGGAGGTACTGTTATGGTCAAGCTTACATTATCGTCTTACTGATGTACATATTTGTTTGGAAAGCCACATGTCTAAAACAAATCTTTATTTGCCCAATAAATAATTTGTATCATCATTAATATCCAAAGGACTGAAAAAGCAGGGTAAGGTATTTTATCCGTTTAGGGTATCTTCACTACAACTTCCAGCATAACATATTGCTTAAGATACAGGGAAGACATATCTACACAGTGTCCTGGGCCATTGTTGAATTAAAGCAAACAATGAACTCTTAACTCGAGCTGTCCATGGACACAAATTGTCATAAAGACGGAAAGTTCTCCGACAAACTTGATTCTTAGAATTTAAGAATACTCTGTTGAGCAAAATCAAGAAAATTGCGTATAACGTTATACATCTCTCAACTGGGAAAAGATTTTCTAGATTACGTACTAAACGGTATTGCATTTTTTTGTGAAACTCTTGTCCTCTTTCCGGTCAAATTGTTATCCATAAAGAATTTGAAGTTTCTCGCTTAAATCATTCACTTCGAATACAAGACATTGGTATAAGTAAAACTAAATTCATTTAGTTTACGACAAACATTTTATTAGACTTTAAAGTATAAAAGGTCATGTATACCCTGAAATACTCTAATGCGAGATGCCTCCCGCAGCACTGTTACTATGTATTTCTCCTAAGACAAGCCGTACGCGGTGAAAATTTTCGCTGTTTAAAATTTAAAATGTGCTGCCGCCTACTAGAGACCTTGCGTAAAAGATTAATCTTATGAGAAATATCTGTCCAAAACTTTGTTTATGGTCAGTAACATTACTGAAGTTGAGAAAAGTCGTTAGAATTTACAGTTGAAGAAAAAGTTTACCAGAGAATGGTCTTACGTTTCCTAGGCCCTGATTTCAGAATTGACCAAAACATGTAGACATGTAATTACTAACGTTAACTTTACTAATTCGCCCCTTCGACACATTTGAATCTGCCTAAGTAATTGATTTAGAGAAGAGTATTATTTTGCATGGGAAGGGGGTTTATGAAATCTATTATTTTACAGTGGAGTATGAGTTAATCACCTCTCGAAACTAGAAATTAGGGGAAAATACTGAATTGATGGATAATCCAATGTGCTTTTGAAGTAGCTTCTTATCGATACGTTTTGTTTAAGATCGCATTAAAAAGCTTTGTCAATTTTCTTTACATGTTAAAGAAAATAATGTATACCAGTTGTCTTGATAATATTGAGCTTATTATTCAACCGCTTGCTAGAAACACTTTTACGACTTATATCTTACAATGAAAACATGATAAATATTAAGTACTGAAATTGATGTTATGTAAAATTGTAGGAGAACAATATCAGAATATGGATGGATTTAAGCAGACTGGCTCCACAGATAAGAAGAAGGCCAAAGAAAACGACCGTGCATATAAGGTAAGTAGAATACCCCTCTCGGACACTCTTGGGGTTAAGACCTCTGCTGTCTGTCTGCCCGACGGGTAAGACTGAATGGGAAACTTTCTCCTTTATGGTACATATTATGACTTCTGGATTTTCAGAGCTCCGTGTTTATTCTATGTCCCTAAATTAGTGTATGTCCCCTTACTCTTCTAACCATTGATATATTGGTATCTGTAATTTTTATACCATGAGATCCTAGCTTCAGGCGTAGTGGAATATGTACCTCATATTAATCATAAAACTTTAGTGGCATTACTGTGACTCGTCTTTGATCCTCATAAACACAGTAGTGAGTGGATTCTTGAAAGCTATAGAATAAGACCAGTAACTTGAAGATACAAATACGATAGCTTAGTATATATACATCGTTGGTACTTGCAGAAGTGTTAAAACAACATTGATGATAAGACGAAAAGTGATTTTTTCCATGATTATAATTGTTATTAATTACTGCTACCTGTTATTAGTATAAGCGCTTTAAGCTTAAACTTTGGCCTTGCGACATTATGGCGACATAGGGCCTATAGTAATGTGACAACCTCGCCATCTTCAATCAGTATGACATGGTATTATCTTATTTGTTTGGTTGTCTGTATCTTAATCCCCAAATTCCAATAGACAGATAAACTAACACTGAAATAGTTATATGTTATAGTTATCTGAAAATAATTATTTTTTAGCCATATAAAACTGTAACTTTTCGTCACTTTCAACCTTAAAAACATGTCATTTGTACATTTTAGCAATATTGATTAGTTTGATGGTGATAAGTCTTGGTCCGATATTTTATGCTCCTGTTTGACTTTGTGAATGTATGGTATGGTACTTTTTTTTAACGTACCACTCAAGAATATTTCACTAATATGGAGACGTCAGCGTATGCCGGTGAAGGGCTACTGATTTTGCCCATGCTCGGCACTGCTGGCTGGGGGGTCTTTACAGTGCCAATACCTACTGTGATACGGGACCTCGGTTTTTACTGTCTCATCCGAAAGACAGGGACGGCCAACCGCGAGTGGCGCTAGGCGGCTCGAACCCGGATCTTTCGATTCGCAGTCGAACATGCTAACCACTAGCCAACGACTTTCTGAATGTTGTGGTTGGCTTATTACTTCCGAATGAAAGACAGTCCCCCGTCAGTCCTTTATAGATAGTAACCTTATCTTTATAACAGATATTTTTTACTTTCTATGGCATCTATTTCAGAACAAAGATGGCCTATTTTACATGGACGTCATGCTTGATCAGCCACCCGCACGTGGTAAGCCAACAATTCGTAAGGAGGAACCAACAGGATACGCCATGATTCAATTTGAAGAGCCAAATGCAAAACCCACATCAAATAATGTACTTGGTGCAGAGGGAGGGCAGTGAAACAGCAGTCAAAGACAAAGCATATTACAGAAATTACAAAAAAATCTTTAAGAAATTGTGCAGAGGGCGGACAGTTATACAGGAACCAAAAAACCATTGCACACTACAACAAATGTTGCGCAAAGTGATGAACGATTTGGCTAAACTTATATTTTTTTTTATTTTTACAGAAATTATTTGATCGATCTTTGATTGTTACTTTTACCTTTTTTTATTATGCTGAGATAGCTCAACTTAAATAGTGGCTAATTTTCTCTATATGCACATTGACTTTGTATATTAAATTTAACTTTGCAAATTTAACTTTGCACATTGACTTTGTATATTAAATTTAACTTTGCAAATGTAACTTTGCAAATTACAAAAAAATCTTTAAGAAATTGTGCAGAGGGCGGACAGTTATACAGGAACCAAAAAACCATTGCACACTACAACAAATGTTGCGCAAAGTGATGAACGATTTGGCTAAAGTTATATTTTTTTTTATTTTTACAGAAATTATTTGATCGATCTTTGATTGTTACTTTTACCTTTTTTTATTATGCTGAGATAGCTCAACTTAAATAGTGGCTAATTTTCTCTACATGCACATTGACTTTGTATATACGCATCTACAACTTGTAAGTGATAACCGATTTAAATTTTTATTACATCTTTTATGTGATCCGATATGCAAACGCACTTTGTCTATGAAGACTATTAAAACTCATCTCAAGAAACGAGGAATGCTGCTGTCCCATCGTAGATACCCCATTTTTCCAGGTATTAATTTTGTTATTAGTTGGATTATAAAAACTGGAAATTTGATGCATCACTAGTTGGAAGAAGGCGAAGGACTATATTGTAAGCTATATAAGCATGTAAAGAAAACATGTACATGACCGTAAGAAAAACAAACCGTCGAGGTGAGCTGGGTTATTCGACCATCGTTTATAAATCAATTGTTTTTGTGTATAGGTTTACCGTACACTTCTTTTCATAACTGATATATTGAAAATCTAATTAATGTTGATCTGCAAATTCTTTATCATGGGATAAATATTTATTCAGATAATATTTCTACCGATACACTTTCCAAGTACTAATTGAAATCAAGTTTTCTTTATCTCCTTCGTGGATCTTTATGCTTTACTAGCCGAATAGCTATGTATGTTGTTTGTACATTTATAATATGTTATATTCGTGAATATTTACTATACCACTCTTTCTAAATATGAGAGCACCAAAGAAGAACTTGTCTTGAGAGACAATCCTTATACAAAATGTAGGCTTTCACGGCATGAGATCTGTCTTATCTGTTTATATTTGGATGGTTATCAAATTTCTTGTTTAATAATCAGTGGTATCTCACGACGGGTTCTAAAGAACTTGTATATGATAATCAAATCAATGTATCAACTAAGATGAAAAAGTTCAATTTTATGAAAATTTTAATAATTTTTTCTCTATGTATTTATGGAATGCTGCTCATTTTGATATCTATCAGTTTGCATATTTTTGTTTAAACTCTTTGTTTTCTACATACACATGTATATTATTTATTTACCCGGTGATTAGATTCCACTAGAGGATTTTATAGTTTTGCGTTGTGTCGCTCCTCCCATCTGTCCTTGCGCTTTGTCTGGAACATAACTAATTCATCTTTATTTGGAGAGATGTTATTTAGAAAAAGTACCATGGGATATTCGAATATCCAAGTCTTATTTGTATCAAAAGTTGAGGAATAATAATAATCTCCACATGGAAATCGATTACAAAATCCTAATGGGACCAGGTGTCCGTACTTAGTCACAGGTTCTTTTGGTATGTCGTACCCGTTTCAAATGTTCCACGTAAATCCACTTAGTTCAGTAAAATGTCGAAGTTTGTTGAAAATGTTATATGTCCTTAATCTGACTAACAAAGTGCAGTCACTACATATGTCCTTGATCTGACTAACAAAGTGCAGTCACTACATATGTTCTTGATCTGACTAACAAAGTGCAGTCACTACATATGTTCTTGATCTGACTAACAGGGTGCAGTCACTACATATGTCCTTGATCTGACTAACAGGGTGCAGTCACTACATATGTTCTTGATCTGACTAACAGGGTGCAGTCACTACATATGTCCTTGATCTGACTAACATGGTGCAGTCACTACATATGTTCTTGATCTGACTAACAGGGTACAGTCACTACATATGTCCTTGATCTGACTAACAAAGTGCAGTCACTACATATGTCCTTGATCTGACTAACAGGGTGCAGTCACTACATATGTTCTTGATCTGCCTAACATGGTGCAGTCACTACATATGTCCTTGATCTGCCTAACAAAGTGCAGTCACTACATATGTTCTTGATCTGAATAACAGAGTGCAGTCACTACATATGTCCTTGATCTGCCTAACATGGTGCAGTCACTACATATGTCCTTGATCTGACTAACAAAGTGCAGTCACTACATATGTCCTTGATCTGACTAACAAAGTGCAGTCACTACATATGTCCTTGATCTGACTAACATGGTGCAGTCACTACATATGTTCTTGATCTGACATACAAAGTGCAGTCACTGCATATGTTTTTGATCTTACTAACAGAGTGAAATCACTACATATGTTCTTGATATTACTAACAAAGTGCAGTCACTACATATGTCCTTGATCTGACATACAAAGTACAGTCACTACATATGTTCTTGATCTGACTAACAGGGTGCAGTCACTACATATGTCCTTGATCTGACTAACAGGGTGCAGTCACTAGATATGTTCTTGATCTGACATACAAAGTGCAGTCACTACATATGTTTTTGATCTTACTAACAGAGTGTAGTCACTACATATGTTCTTGATATAACTAACAAAGTGCAGTCACTACATATGTCCTTGATCTGACATACAAAGTACAGTCACTACATATGTTCTTGATCTGACTTACAGAGTGTAGTCACTACATATGTTCTTGATATTACTAACAAAGTGCAGTCACTACATATGTCCTTGATCTGACATACAAAGTGCAGTCACTACATATGTTCTTGATCTGACTAACAAAGTGCAGTCACTACATATGTCCTTGATCTGACTAACAGGGTACAGTCACTACATATGTCCTTGATTTGACTAACAAAGTGCAGTCACTACATATGTTCTTGATCTGACTAACAGGGTGCAGTCACTACATATGTTCTTGATCTGACATACAAAGTGCAGTCACTACATATGCTCTTGATCTTACTAACAAAGTGCAGTCACTACATATGTTCTTGCTTCAGAATGTGGACTAACATCTTTGAGAGTTGAAACATTTCACAGAGTCATTGTTAATGACCCAGTTCAAAGTACTTGACTGTTGGCTGTTTATCTGTATGTGCGTTTTTATTAACCTTTTGTTATCCGCACATACCGTTGATTTTTTTAACTTATGAGTGTCTCATCCGGGTAAAAAATGTATGCGTACTGTCAGTCCTACAACATATTCTTTCCATTTTCCCGGCCCTTGACTAGCATACGTTACTTGCGGGACGGATACAATTGGGCATTATTTCTGTCTAGTCCGAAAGGATGTGAAATGATATTCAACCAAGAACATATCATCAAGGTTAAGGTCACATTACACACATGCCTCGAATTTTTCCATGCTACATGTTTCAATGTCTGTCGTCTTTTACCTCTATGTGTGGACAGAATTTGATTAAGCGTCATACCTGTGTGAGGTAAAATCCACAACACAAACATATAGCAGCAATATTTGTTTCGGCTGTCCAACAATTTGTTGTAAATATATATTTTGTAGAAATGAATTATATTCTTCAAGACAATTATTCGGAGATATCGCTTTGT
>JACSZP010055120.1:0-13677 GCA_016161895.1 Pinna nobilis | reverse complement strand
TTATACCTCTAATACATATCTCTGCTTCTGATTAGTCTAAATCGCATCATGTGATCGAAAACATTATTTATGTCACCCTCGAACATTTATGTCACCCTCCTGACCGGTTCATGTCACCCTCTCGTGCGCCTGGCTGTTCAGCTCTTTGTTTCTTACATTGTGACGTCATAAGCCAAGACAGAAACTCTCAATGAATGTATGACGTTGCGTTCTCCGATAGGCAGTGCCTATGTTCAAAATCAAACTCGGAGTTTCTGAAGAAAGTAGTCTTTATTGATTCTGTATTTCGGTATAATAAACAATTAATTGCCCTGATTGGAGGGAGATATGAAGATTTGTTTACCCGCGACAAGTCACATTTCCCTCGGGAAATATGACTTGCCTTGGGTAAACAAATCTTCATATCTCCCTCCAACCAGGGCAATAAATGTATAATGTCGTATTCCAAGGGAAGGAGAATTTCGGATAAACCCTGGCATTTTTTTCATGTTTTATTTTTAAAGAAATAAAAAAAAGAGTCCAGTCTTTTGACTAAAATTTCATCTGTGGATTTTATAAGAATATATGGATTATTTTTCATCGAGTAATGCAATAAATAAATCTATGAATTAGCGATCAGAAAAAGGCGACATAGTTCATTTATCATGGAGAGTACCATATAAAATAGAAAAATATATGTTTTGTCCACACACGATGAGTTAATTAATGCTTAGATAAAACAGAGGACACATTTATGCGCAAAATCGATCAAAGGTCAGTAAGAACACCAACACTTTACCATAGGTCATTGAGGATATTTATAAAACATATAATTAGGGTTGATCGGAAATCTCTGGATATCTAAGCACTTATGACGGCATTCGTTATGACCACCTCTAATTAGTCGGAGTGCTTTTATCTATTATTTTTGTACTAGATGAATCCGTCATATAAAGGTGTAATGACATGCCTCTTGTATTATGTGTGCATACGTGTGTGACTGATGGCATGATTTTACAGTTCCTTTGCACTATTCCTGAGAGAGAGAGAGAGAGAGAGAGAGAGAGAGAGAGAGAGAGAGAGAGAGATTACAAATCACTTGTGAAATACCAATATCAAATTTTCGCGTACATCCGGATATCGTTTACCGTTTAGTCCTATACTTGATGTTCCATATATGCAGTTTTGATGTACATATGAAGTCGCTATTGGAATGAATCTTATTCATCTAATCTGTCGATGTCTTTAAAATAAAGTTTCGCATGAAACCGATTTTATAAAAGATTTTTTTTATATGTTTGGTCTCCTGTGAGCTACTTATCATGGATAAAACTTAATCCTTGCACTTTTCACGGAACAGATGAAATATTACTGGCGTCAATTATCCTAAGCCGGGAAGTGTAATTGTTAAAGAATTGGAATAATTTCTCATAAGTTTTTTCTAGTCGTGAAGCAAAAATATAGCTCCTAATGAAATAGAAACTCGGTTATTGAAATAAATGAAAAATTCATAAATAAAAGGTAAATATTTGAAATTTGAATAGAAACTGTCGGACACATACATACAGTTATAAAATCATCATTATTCACTAAGCATGTTTTACACCATATTATTATTTTTGAAACAGGATTGTAACGCTTACGGTTCAGACACCTTATAATTATCATTACTAGTTATAAGAGGGTGTCTTTTACATGTATTACAATACACTGGGTTCGTGACACTGTGAATGAAACATATGATTTTTGTTATCTTTCTCAAAGTGTATTATACGCAAAACAAACACATTTCGCTGAAATATCAAAGGTCGTGAAAACATGTATTTTATAGGCTAACATACGTAAATTACAGAGGCATATTGTTGAATGGTTAAACGTATCATGAAGTAATACAGGTGGCATGTTAAGAATAGGTGTGAAGCGCGTGAATACATAATTTACTTGTTGTGCTGATGTCACGCTTTGCAATAGTATAATAACCGGTTACCCTAAGTTTACCCGACAGATTCGACCCACACAAAACAAATATCAATTTATCACAGAATTACAAAGTACATTCTTTTTTGTTGATAATACCCAGGGTCTTATTGTGTTGCAATATGGTCTTATTGATATAATGCGTATATAGCAGGTTTTATTGTAAGGTCTTAAGTGTCCTTTTGTCACGTCACTATTTGTTTGTGGACCAAGTCTGTAACAATAATGTATTTTACATTGTTTTACAAGGGTCGAACTGTTCAGTTACCGAAAGGAATTAGGTCTCTTGACATATTGCAAAAAGTAACTCTAAGGCGTACATGTGCGTAGTTAATGATAGTGATATTGCTATAATTATTTGAACGGTGGTATATTAACATTTTAATATAGAATATACCGCCTCTATAAACTTTTTCAGCTTTTGATCATGCCTTTTTGTGACTTATTTTGTAAAAAAAAACCTTTTAGTAATATATTGATAATCAAAAAATTGGTACAGCATATATTATATACTTACATGTGTATTTCATTTGTGTTTTTATGCAAGTTATTTTATGAAGTATTGATAACAAATTTTATCTTTTGTAAGCGTGTTTGGTCTGCTACCTTGAACCAACAAATGCGTATTGTCAAACTGGAGCACCGTATATTGCAGGGTGTTAGGAAGCCTTGAAAATATTTTTGTCAACTGGTGGCCTTTTTGTGGTTCCATTGTATACACGTAATTTCATCTGCCCTTTGCCATCCGACGTTATTAATATCAACTTATTTCACTGTATACAGTACTGAAAAATATAATCCTTTATGCAAAAATGGGGCCTTCGTAGACAAACGGTTTTGAGCATTGCGCTTCAAGCCATCTAGCCTCCCGACTCTCGTCTGCGCGCTGCGCGGGTTTGGGCCTCTCCAGAACCCAAGTTGATTATGTGAAAAAGTCTGTCAGTCTACGTGCGGAAGGCCGATGGTCTTCTCCCGGGTGTATTTGTGACCGACTTCTCTCCTCCACCAACAAAAATTGGCTGCCAACGTATAACTGAACTGACAATACAGCAAACAAACAAATACAATTGTACAATTTATATCTATCCACCTTTACCTCTTCACCTTGTATTGTAGTAAAGTATAAATTATCATACCAGATATTCATTTCTTTTTCAGTTGTGTATTGCGATGGCGTGTTTGACACCTTGATGTGTTGGCCGTCCACACCGGCTGGTACAGTAGCTGAACGACCATGTCCAGATTATATCAATAAGGTGGACACAAGAGGTCAGCAAAGTTTTATTAAAACTCTTATAAGTTCATAGGTATTTAAAAAAACTATAGTTTTGTTTGCTAATCAATTGAACTTATCCGGTCACGCAATATCTACTTAAAATAAAAGAAAATGGAAAGAGGAAAAGTCAAATTAACCTATCGTGGTATGATTCCACAATAAAAATTAAATGCTGGTATTCGAACCGAAGGGTCCGGGATTGGAATCCGCGCAGCACTACGCTACGGTTGGACATCCCTGTCTTTCGGTTGAGACAGTAAAAACTGAGGTCACGTGTCACAATAGGTGTTGGAACGTTAAAGAACCCTCCTTGCTCTACGTCCATAAGTGCCGAGCATAGACAAATTTGTCGCACTTCACCGGCACGCTGTGACGTCGCCATATGAAATATTCTTGAGTGTGACGCTAAACGACAATACAACAACAACACAACAATAACATGCCGGTATTGCGCGTGGAGCAAGCGTGACTTTCCTGTTGAGAATACTTGCATTCACCACAGTTTGTTGGTGGGGATTGTGTTACTCTGTATTTTGTGACTTTGTGTGGATTGTTGTTAAGAAGCTTGTCTTTTTTTTGTCATTTGATTATTGAATATTGAACTTCCCTTTGGTATCATTAAGTTCCCATTTCTATATGTACCAAGACGTATGCACACAGTGCCTTCATGCATAACCAATAATAAAATACTGTTCGGTAAAGCGACAAATAAAATATTCAAAATGGATTGATATTTGATTATATTATGCATAAGCAAGGATATCCCACAAAATGTGCATATCAACAGTTGAATTTCCTCTATCATTTCGCTCGAAACGAAAAAATCTTTATCTTTATCTTTTCTTTTGGAGCTAACTCTAGCATAGCAAATTCCAGCGTTTAAGGAATATTACTACACAGTTCTTTAAAGCAAGGATTGGATGCCCCTGTCTTTCTGATGAGACAGTCAAAACTGAGGCCCCGTGTCACAGTAGGTGCTGGAATGTTAACCTTCCCTGCTCTACGGCCAGCGGTGTCGAGCATAAGCAAAATTTGTCGCCCATCACCGGCAATCGGTGACGTCTCCATATAAGTGAAATATTCTTGAGTGGGACTTTAAACAATAATACAACAAACTAGAGACAGTAAATACTAAGGTCCTGTGTGATGCAGTAGCTGTCTCAATATTAAATGTAGGTATTACTATGTTAAGTGTACCTAACAGAACATTACAAACTCCTTACAAGTACTTTGTCTTGATGCAACCATATGCTGAGTGATGTAATGTTGGAAGTGGTGTAAAACAACAACAGACTAAAGGTTACCATCATTTTTCCAAAAACAGCATCCCCAGGCTTATGGTCCAATAATAGTATTTGTTCAAATGACTTATAACAGTAAATTTGGAAGGAAAAATAAGAGAACAAAAAACATTTAGAAAATCAGAATTTTTGACAATTTATAATGTAATGAATCAATTACTTTCACTGATATCCTTAGATAAATTTTTGTTCTTTTCTTTTCTTTTTTTTTTTAAATTGCATGAGAAGAAAAAAAACATTTGCAATGCTCCATTTACTTTGCCAGGGTAGCGGAAACAAACTCAAGCAGCAGTAATCATAATTACTGCAGTTATTTGGTGGGGCACCTGCTAGGGTTTACTACGCAGTTATGTGGTGGGGTACCTTTAAGGGTAATTAACTTCAAATACTTTATGGGACATCTATTGGATGCTCCCTTCCTTAAATATTACTTAAAAATGATATTAATGATCTTTGTCAGTTGCGTTGGTTTAGACATTCTACCTTGTTACCATTGCATGGTTAATCAGGGAGATGTTCAGCACTGGGGAATGTTAGAGTCACAATTGACATGAGGCACTAATCACATATTACTGATGTCAAACAAAATATCCATTGTTTGTTGCCTGGCAATAGCTTCTGTTTTCTTTTATTGTTTCATGCTCACTGCCATTAAGAGCAGGATGCTCTTAATGAATTCTTATTAAGTCAACTAATCTAAGACAACTTCATATCTTTGACTGCCCTCTTCCTCTTATTTTTATCGAGATAATTGTTTCTTCAAATTTAATCTCTTAATATTTCCTGTGTTTACGGTAGGTTAGACGAGGTAATGGGAACGGAGACATTTTTTCTTAACTTTGTTCGAAGAACGAGAATTTTAAACAACACATTGTACTTAATGAATTGATAATGTATTGTGTAGAACCCTGTTTGTGTTTTTGTGGAATGTTGCATTACATAGGGTTATTAGGCACGCGTTCATTCTGCATTTTCCATTCATCTGCTTCGAGTTTTGTTGTACTGAGTTGATTTGACGGAAATTATTTCACATTTCTCTGCAGCCTGACAAGAGCTATCTACCAAAGATCTATATACCAGTATATTTGTCCATGACATTTTGAAGTAAGAAAGCCATAATTTGCCGACAAATAAAAAAAAGTTATTATACAGAAATAGTGGGTTTGTCTGGCAAACTTGAAACATTGACAGCTATACAAAAGGATAGGTCACTGTACTGAGCAAGAAATGGGACATTTACACATTTGAAAAAAATCATTATGCAAAACGCATTACTAGTCATAATAGTTGAAAGACCTTGAATTCACAATTCACATAAATATATCAGAAAGAGATATGAAAATGTAGGGAGATAAGAATTTATCACGATACAAATCACTATCTTGATATGAGGAATATAAGTCAGTTTAAATAGTTTTGTCTTTTCATGAAAAATTTCATGACTCGTTGAATTTGATATGTGGACAGACCTGAATAAATATGTTTATGAGAATATACTTATAATGGTTAGTATGTTCTATTTATGGAACTACTAAATAAATCTATTTGAAATGTGATTTGGTGACACAGAAATATAGGCTGCCTAGCAACTAAGAGGCCAAGTGTTTGAGTTTTACATATCCACTATGAAACTGGTCACATTAAAAAACAATACATATACACGTATGTTTTTATATTTTTTAACTATTCACCAGGAGTAATGTATATACATTTTATCATTATTTTTTTCATCATGAGCTTGTGGGTTTGAATTTGCCCCAGGCTATGCTTGGATGTCCCTGCCCTGTGGTTAAGACAGTAAAAACTGAGTCCCATGAAACATGTGTCAGCAGGTTTATGAACCCTCTCTGCTCTACGGCCACAAGTGCTGAGCATTGGCAAAATTTGTCGCCCTTCACCTGAGCATGCAGTAAGTGGAAGATTCTTAGGGGGACATTAAACGGTAACACAACAAGATATAGAAGTCAGTCTTAAACAAAAGACATTTGGTAACTTGCTTCTGAGTGTGTCTCAGATCAAAAGTTTTGATGAGTTGAGCTAGAATCTTTTTAATTTTTTAAATCTCAATGACACATATATTCTCACCGATGTCTGAACAATAGGTCTTGATATATAACAGATAAAACAGGTGCTCGTCCCATTCCAAAGGCATGATTTTTCTAAGGTTACGATCTTTGTAGATTTGGCACAATGATAGACTAACACATGTTTTTGTCATTCGAGACTATCAACTCGATCATTTGTTCTAAGAAGAACCACCCAGGTTTTCGTTATTGGGAACTGTTGCTGTAATCGTGAGGATTGTTGATGTCTGTATATGTCACTAGCATGACTTCCTCTTTAACCTCTGTGTACATGTGATATGTACTCATCATATATCACCGCTGACAAGTACGTCAGTACTTTAGTGAAACTCCCGCCCCAAGGAACACTTGTTGATATGGCTTTCCCATGAGTCCAGTCAGATGACACACTCTTTGAGAAACTACTATGATAGGACAAAATGCCTCAATCTCAGCAGAGATAGTCCAAGATAGAATGCCCCTATTCCGCCTCTGTCTGATCTGGACGTTAGTCACCCTTTGAATCAAGAGGCAAAATTGTCATATTTTGTTTTAGGCCACTTTATAGAATCTAGATTAAATGGAAGTTTGTAGGATAATTTCTGTTCCATTCTGGTTAGATTTATGTGACTGGCAGGTCTCTGCCTAAATTGTAAACAATAATATTTGAAAGTGAAAAGATATGAAAAAATAAATTTGAGGGACACAGTAGTCACTTTTTCACTTTGATTTGTCCATACCCATATCCACCTGTATGAGCTGACTTTTTATATAAATAATTACTTGGATCTTTTTCTGAATAATTTCAAACTTGTATGGAAGCTATTAAAAGGTCAAGATCAATTTAAAGTTAATGTACATTTCATTAGTAACATGTTTTATCAGACTATCAAACACTCTTTATCATTGTAATGCCCTCGATTTTAACATGGCGACCTTGAAAAAAATTATGTATCGACTGTTCTTTATTTGGGGAAGGCAGCAGATATAACTATAAAGTGAAACTTGTATATCATGACCTCCTTATGGACACAGTAAATTAAACTGGTCTTTATAGGGAGGTGGTCTTTATATAGAGGTTGATTTGTACACAAGTGGTACTATTGTGAACAGCTAAAAAAAACATCTTTGTGACCAGGTGGTCTTTATATACAGGTGGTTGCTAAATCAGGTCCCACTGAAAATTGTGACATATTAAGCCAATACAGTCTAACCTGTTTTAAGACACCGTCCAAGGGAAGGAGCAAATAGGGTCACATATGACAGGTGATACCTTAATTCAGGTGATTTATATAGTAAAAAGCTATTTTGGGAACCATACATTTAGATCACATAAGACAGATTTTCCTTTAATTCAGTGGGCGTCTAAGACATATTAAGCTGATATATACATATGTATACATCAGTGGCTCTATTGTTTGGTTTTCATGTTATGTTTTTCTTTTGAAGTTTGATGTACCTCACTTTTTTTTTCTTTGTGACATGTGGTCATCATCAGTTCTCAGGTCAGTTAACATAGCTAATACAACAGGTGTGCAGGTAGCCACCAAATATGTATAGGCGGTAGCCATCAAACGTGGACATCATTTTGTTGTTTCTTTATCTGTCATGGTACATAGCAGAAGTTACAGTGTTTTCATAATGTCACCCATTCCAGAGGAAGGGGTCGGTACTCAGAAGTTTTATTTCCTTGTTTTATAATGGAATCAAATGATATGTCACTCAGAAGTCATAATACATTCAAGAAAGTTTTCTTTTTTTCTTAGAATCATAACTCATGTTGTTTTGATATCTAAAAATCATATCACAGCTTATTTAGGTCTGTCAACATTTGAATGTTGTTTACCTAAAACTTAGGGGAAAATATTTTGTAAAAGTTTGATATTTGAATTGCTATTTGGTGATAAAGGAATTTTGGCTACTGAATAATCAAGATACATGTAATACAAGAAGATGGAGTCAGAGGAATTTTATCCAAGTAAAACACATTTTTTGTATAAATTTGATTTTATTAGAAACCTGTAATTCTTATTTATTCAAATTTCTCTAGATTTTGTTTTAAAACAATTTTATCCCAGAGAGGGTGGAAATAACGAAGCAAATGTATTTTTATTATCAATTCTTAAAGACAGCTTAATTGTACAGTCTACCCTGTTTTAAGAGTCCATTTAAGGGAAGAAGCAAAAAGGGACACATATGACAGGTGGTCTCTTAATTCAGGAGCTTTATATAGGAAAAACTCATTTTGGGAACCATACATTTAGATCACATAAGACAGGTATTCCTTTAATTATGTGGATTGCCAAGACAGGTTAGACTGTATTTGTAATTAATATACATATACATATATATGTAATTAAGACCATTACCATCACTATGGTCATATACACATTCATTTTATGAACTACAGGTAGCATGCACATGTAGCTTATCACATCCCCCATTTTCTGAGGATGGCTGATGGAGTGTAAAATGTTTTCATTCTTAGAACATTTGGGGTATCATAATTTTGGGGCTTATTTCATGCCCCCAAAATGTTACAAATCTCTTACATTCTTTTATAACTTTTAATTGGATACCCAATTTTCAAACTACATGTATGTTCTAGGTTTGTATGCTAGACTCGTGCTTGACTTTTGTATACATGTATTCTTATTTTGTGGATGGACTCCTTTGCCATATTAGAGACTAGCTTTCTCTTTTCATTCTATATTTTCACATTCATGTTTCACATATATTTCATCCTCACATGAGAACCTCACATGAATCATGTTGATGTAGGGGAAGGATCTCCAGTTATTAGAGGTGGAGACTTTTATACCCTAGATGTGGCCAGACACAATACATATTAGCCCCATTTTATTGTCCCTCCCTTGGAAGGGGACATATGATTTTTTTTCTTGTATTTTGAATTCAATGTACATGTAGCACTTCAAGTGAAATACCAGAATTTATGATTTGATTCTGTTTCCATGACGTCGAGGTAGTACATGTAGATATTAATATGATGACTGTTTCATATGATACATTATGACACACCAGTTAGTTGATAATTTCTATATTCAAGTATGTATGTTGTTTGAATTCTTTTGTGTATACCTGTATGTATTTCTTAAATGGTCTTGTGGATAAGACAGAAGAATTATGTGTACGTGCGGGAGTGACACGTTCATCACTGTGATCAATCTTGTTATCATACTGTTCATAATTGTACTATTTACAGTCGAACCTCATTAATACGGACGCCAATAATTGGAATACTTCACCTTCTGGACAAAATAACCTGGGCATAGGATTTAGAATATAATTTGTACTGATTATTAAAGGAGTCTTGTCCCAATAATCTGGATGTTTCATTTATCCGGACAATTTGCTTGGGAATGGAGGTGTCCGGATTAGCGATGTTCCCCTGTGTATATGTTGGATATAGCACCTAAACAGTACATTGCCTTACACAGATCAGATAGTGTTTAGCTTTGGTGAGCACATCTCACTATAACAGGAGTTATGTAAGACATTTTGATTGACCAGTAATTTCATGCCGTGATATAGTGTTGCTCAAAGAGCAATTGAGATATTGTTGAATAAAAAATATGGTAAACAAATTTCATCTTGCTTTATTTTGTTATGAGTGCACTGTTATTTTGAGAGATTTTATAACCATGAGGTCCAGGGTTTGAGTCTGAGTGGTATATGTATTTCCTATCCTTTGGATGGAATAAAAGCAATCAAAGACATGTTGGCGTATTAAAGATCCTTTTCAATGGCTTTAAGTGCAGAACACGGACCGAAATTTGAAGCCGATCACCTAAAAGATTTCAAGTACAGCAATAATTATGGAAGACATGATCAGTTAATATTTGGATAAAATAGGATCGACTGACTGGACTAAACTAGCAGTGTGACCTCTTAAGGCTGTCCCTGCTCATACCTACACCCACCAACCTGACACTGAGAAGGAATGGAGAGGATTGCTGCACAGTCTGTGGTATATATGAGTCAAACTTGAGTTGTCTGCATCTCAAGCATTGTACTGAGCTAGAGAATAGATGAATGGGTTAGAATATCATGGTCTAAACACCAAATTGGAGAAAACAACATATCAGTGAGTGCAGAAACACCATAATCTAATCATTAACTAAATTGCAGAACCTTGATTTGGCTGTCTCATTGGAAGGACCTTGATTTGACTGTCTCATTGGAAGGACATTGATTTTACTAACTCAATAGAAGAACCTTGATTTTACTGTCTAATTGGAAGGACCTTGATTTGACTGTCTCATTGGAAGGACCTTGATTTGACTGTCTCACTGGAAGGACCTTGATTTTACTCTCACTGGAAGAACCTTGATTTTGCTGTCTCACTGGAAGTACCTTGATTTTACCGTCTCACTGGAAGGACCTTGATTTTGCTGTCTCATTGGAAGGACCTTGACTTTATTGTCTCTATGGAACAACCTTGAATTTACTGTCTCATTGGATCTTGATTTTACTGTCTCATTAGAGGGACCTTGATTTTACAGTCTCAATGGAAGAACCTTTAATTTACTGTCTCATTGGAAGGATCTTGATTTTACTGTCCCATTAGAAGGACCTTGATTTTACTGTCTCATTGGAAGAACATTGATTTTACTGTCTCATGGGAAGAACCATGATTTTACTGTCTCATGGGAAGAATCATGATTTTACTGTCTCATTGGAAGAACCTTGATTTTCCTGTTTCACTGGAAGAACCTTGATTTTACTGTCTCACTGGAAGACCTTGATTTAATGTCTCATGGGAAGAACCATGATTTTACTGTCTCATTGGAAGAACCTTGATTTTCCTGTTTCACCGGAAGAACCTTGATTTTACTGTCTCACTGGAAGACCTTGATTTAATGTCTCATGGGAAGAACCATGGTTTTACTGTCTCATTGGAAGAACCTTGATTTTACTCTCACTGGAAGAACCTTGATTTTTCCGTCTCACTTGAAGGACTTGATTTTACTGTTTCACTGGAGGAACCTTGATTTTACTGTCTCATTGGAAGGACCTTGAGTTTACTGTCTCAGTGGAAGAACCTTGATTTTACTGTCTCATTGGAAGGATCTTGATTTTACTGTCTCATTGGAAGGATCTTGATTTTACTGTCTCACTAGAAGGATCTTGATTTTGCTGTCTCATTTGAAGGACCTTTAGTTTACTGTCTCAATGGAAGAACCTTGATTTTACTGTCTCATTGGAAGGATCTTGATTTTACTGTCTCATTGGAAGGACCTTGATTTTACTGTCTCATTGGAAGAGTCATGATTTTGCTGTCTCATTTGAAGGACCTTGATTTTACTGTCTCATTGGAAGGATCTTGGTTTTGCTGTCTCATTGGAAGAGTCATGATTTTGCTGTCTCATTTGAAGGACCTTGATTTTACTGTCTGATCTTAGACTAATTGTATAGCCCTTCATCATCATACAGTCCTAGGAGATACAGCGGTTGGACATGGTATTTTCAGTGTTAGTCATGGATTTCAGGTTGAACCCACGAAAGCTTTGGGATGAAGCTTGGCGGTGACAGGGGTAGTGTAACAGTCATGGATATAGGCAGATTATCTGTCTTATTCATCAGCTAGCTTTTGTGGCTGGACAGGTAACGTCTATATCTATGTACTGTAGCTAAGCAATGGTGAGCGCAGTGAGCATCTGGATGGGTAACAACCTCATGTGGGATGTGGGATGCATTCAGCACGTTACACATAAAACAAAAGCATTAATCTTCAAGAGAAGCTGCCATGGCTTAGTGGTTACCATGTTCATCTTCTGATCTTGAGGTTGTGTGTTCAAATCCAATCCAAGCTATGGTACCGTAGCTTGCCCTGTCCTTCAGATGAGACAGTAAAAAATACAGCCTGTGTAACAAAAGTGTTGGCACGTTAAAGAGCCCTCAATGCTCAATGGCCATATTAGTGTGAAGCATTGGCAAACTATTTAAGTGAATTTTCTTGAGCGAGATTTTAAACAATCATACAATCAACCAATCATCAAGAGAGTAAGCAAATCTTACTGTGTTCTTCAGTACACATGCACTACTTATTAAAATCTCTCCTGTAGGTCACAATAGCAATATCCTAAATCAGCACACCTTTATTGATTCCATTTCTATTCACACCTGTACCATGTCTGACAAAATTGATATTTCACATCTTGATGTGATTACAGTATTCTCCTTGTGTAGGCTCACATAAATTAAAGATTTTTCACAGTAAATTGTAATAAATAAGGTTTTATATTCAATTGATTAACTCCGATTAACTGCTATTGAAACTGTTGATATTTGCTACTTTTGATTATTTCTGCAGATAAATCAAAACTAAATAATGGAATTCTATGTTCTGCATATGTAACAAACAAATATTATCGTGATTTTTGGAGAAAGATAAAAAGTACCTCTGTAAATAAATAAATAAGGCAGTGAAACAGTTTTTCTGCACTTTGCCATAGGGAATAAAGTCCATGGCATATTTAAATGTTTCTGTAGGCTGTATCTAATTGCTGCTGCCACAATATACATGTAGGTTCGGTTGTATTGTTGTTTAACTTCCCACTCAAGAATATTTCACTTATATGGAGACGTCACCATGTGCCGGTGAAGGATGACAAATTTTACCTGTGCTTGGCACTTATAGCCGAAGAGCAGGGAGGGTTCTTTAACATGCTATTACTTACTGTGACACTGGCAATATACAGTCTAACCTGCCTTAGCAACCCACTGAACTAAAAAAAAACTGTCTTATGTGACCCAAATGAGTAGTTCCCAAAATGGTCTTTCCTATATAAATCACCTGAATTAAGAGACCACCTGTCATATGTGACCCTTTTCACCCCTTTCCTTGGACGGTCTCTTAAAATAGGTTAGACTGCATATACATGTATGACTGAAAATACATGTGTTGAAAGTTGTATAAAACTATAAAACAGTATATAGAATATCCTAAATATCATAAATACTGACTATCTCCCACACATATTTCTTTAGTTTACGTGCTATTTTTGGGGTAAAAACATACTTTTTTAGACAAAAATCGCTGAAAACTGGAAAAATGCAT
>JACSZP010055117.1:0-11300 GCA_016161895.1 Pinna nobilis | reverse complement strand
GTGTACAAACATTCTAGTCGTGGAAGTGTGGGAGAAAAAGAATCAAACAAGAATGTGTTGAGTGGAAAAGAAAACCTACCCTGACGGAAAACCTCGACAGTCTGTTATTCCGACGGCCTAATTCTCCGATAGCCTCTTATTCCGTCAACACCTTTCACGCTTTTCATGCGAGTGCATGTGTGTTTGGGGTGTTGGGGGGGGGGGGGGGGGGGGGGGGGGGGGGGGCTATCTTATTACATAAATTTGGCCCCATCTGGATTTAATATTCCTTCCGCCGAGCCTGCAATATAGTCATCGTTTGATGGATGGAAGGAAACTCTTGCAGCCGCTGAAAAAAATCTAAATGATAAATATTGTCAGGGTAATGGGACGTCGATGGATAAAACTTGGGCTTTGGCCTTAAGGAGTAATATGCATGGCCTTGTGAGCGAGAATTTTCTTACGAGTATGGCGGTGGCTAAAAAAAAAAATTGGCTTCCGCTAGAGAATGCACTCAATATGAAACTATTTTCGGAATATTTCTTGGAAGTTATCTACAGTGCAATGTATATTTTCCGAATAATTCAAAAATAAATGCATGAACAAGCACATGCGCCTACTGTAAAACTTTATGAGTTATGCTTCCTTGAATGATACAACGTAAGTTTTGTCGAATTTGTAGGTAAGTCCATTGTAAAAACACTGTGTACGCATTTGTTTGGTCTTATAACACCCAATGTTGTATTTTTGTTAAACGACCAATTCAAAAATCTTTCACTTAGTACGGACGAACGTCGGTGAAGGTCTGCAAATGTCTGAGGACACATATAGTCTTGGGGAATCTCGGTAATAGGCTACAAAGGACAGAACAATCCAAACGCTTCCACTGAATGGCGTCTAACCCACGATCTAACAATCTGACGACAAATGCGCCGGCTATCACAGTCAGTTCTCAAAATCTTAAATTCACCATCCTGCTTTTTATTCAGTGTTCATACAATTCCGGATGTATGCAACATGTCAAACTTTTCTTATATGCAATAAATTGATAATTACATATGGATCAATAATGCTTTAATATGAGTTTGACATAAGCGGAGTTTGAGCAAATCATAACTGATATGAGGGCGTGAAACTTTACAAAGTCGACGACAAAAACACAAACAACATTACATAGTTGAAAATTGAAAGACACTATACAGGCTAGTTTAGCACAGGAAAACCGACAACTTAATACAAACATGTTCATCAGCTGTTTCCTTATGGGCTACGAGTGTTCCTGGTGTCTCCGCGATAAAGAATTGACCTTTGAACCGGAAGTCCGCCAATTATTCGAGCATGAATTAACATAACCTGTCGACGACGCAAAATTTGACATTTTGATTTTATGCGATATTTTGTCTTAGAGGCATCCCAAAGAGACCCCTTGTTTTAAAAAGTACAAATGAATACATGTAATAACAATATATAATTTGCAAACTATACCCGCTGAACCCGATGAAGATAACCGAGTGACAAGGAAGCACAACCACTCCATTTCCCGTAAACAAACTTGGATATCGCCTTTGCTCCGTCGCTACTATAAAATTACATAAGCAGTAAAGGGTCTTCGAGTGTGTGACCTATAGGTGACGCACATACGTATTTGCATATTGGAATATGGCCATACGCGAGCAATTCGGTTGATTAAAAACTCAATTTTCGGGCTTAAATCACGATATCTTAGTTTAGTTTCTTGGTTAGTGATTTTTTTTGTTTTGAAATATTATGTTTGAGTTGATTTGGTCAATTAGAAAAAACACCTGTCTCTGACACCTCATATTGCTTTTGAAAGAGGAACACATCCGGGTTTTTCCTGGAAAAGGAATGAGTGAGTCATAGTATGAGTTGGCACTATTCTTAGCAAGATTAGATTAACATTTCTGAAGCCTGCCTCAGTTTTGTGTTCATATTATATGACTGAATCAATGAATGAAGGGTAATTGTTTCAATTCCTATTGAAATTATTTTCGCTGCGGAAGTATAATTTCATCCTTTTAGGGACGTGCGCACTTTACCCCACGGTTTTTGCTCATGGTTGGGTTGGCAGGTAAGTAGGTTACCGTGCCAATGGTCAAATGCTGAAGCCTTCGTCGACATTCCGTGATGTCTCCATATCATTATGAGTGAAAGATATTCTCGAGTAGGAAGTAAAGCAACAACATGTACATAAACCGAAAACAAGCAGACAGCTACAAATTCCCTGCATATACATGTTTGCAATTTGCTCTTGCTCCTTTTTTCTAGAACAAATTACCATGCACATATAGTATGTTCACAGTCCGTTGTTTTACAAGACAAAATTTCGCGGTAAAGCAAATAATGTCCGTATTTTGTGCCCCTTGGCATTTTCGCCATATGTTAAACTTGGGGGTATCATCTATTGCACTAACACCTTGGAGCCGCCGTGGCTTTGTGGTTTGCGTGGTCGCGGCCGTTCAGATCCGCGCCGTGCCTCGATTGCCCTTCGAGTGAGACGGTTTAAACCGAGATCTTGTGTCACAGTAGGTGTCGACACATTGAAGAACCCTCCCTGCTCAATGGTCATTAGCGTCGAACATAGGCGAAAATTATCGGCATTCGCCGGCATACGGTGACGCCTGCACGTAATTGAAAAATTCTTGTGAGAGACGTTAAACAACAAAACAACAAAAATCAGGTTAATATTAAGTTATATCATGCGCCCACGTTTTTATGTAATTTTCTCGACAGAGCCTTTTCAAGAAGGGTAAATATTTTACAAATATTTATATTAATGTGATTTTACAGGTGCCGAGTGTGTATTATAACATGTCATGGGCAACAATTCTGATCACTGCGTATTGCGCATGCGTCAATATCATATATGAGCGATCGGCTGTGCGACATGCGGCAAACATGACCTGCCTTTACCAAAGTTAACATTTCTCTTTTATTTATAAAGTCGAATGTTTTTAAGTCATCATTTTAGAATGCTGAATATCTAAGCTTTCGAAATTTGTGGCCTATGTTGAACCAGACAGGACCAAGCCGTTATCTGAGGCTCGAGACCGAGGGCTACAGTTTAGTCCGAGGGTAAACATAACGCCACCCCCAACTTTTTTGGGGGAAAAACTGTCTACAGATGTTATGTTTCATCTTTATCCGACGTATCTTTTTTATTTTTATTTTTTCATCTTTCATATATTTGAAAACGAATCATGCAATGATTGCAAGACTGAAATGGTTGGTTAGTTGAATTGTAGTTTAAAGTCCTGCTCAAGAATCTTTCACTTATATGGAGATGTCACCATGTGCCGGTGAAGGGCGACAAAGTTTGCCTATTTTCGGCACTTATGACAGTCGAACAGGACGGCTTCTTTTACGTACCAAAACTTAAGGCACGTGGCCTCGGGTTTTACTGTCTTATCCCAAAGTCAGTGACAGCTAACCGCGACTTCACTTTGGCTCAATCCCCGGACCACTCGATTTGAAGTCGAACACGTTAACTACTAGGCCACGGCGACCCTTTATGGCTGAAATGACCGGAAATTACCGAGTGATAACGAAGTGTGAGCTACATGTGCGACACATGCAGTTTCAGATTACTCTTAAGTTAGTCAACATCTCCATCTTGACCATTCAACATTTTTTGAGGCAAACGCTTCGAGTTTTTTTTTTCATATTAAGAAATTATAGAGAATTATAAGCAGAGGTATAACAATAAGATATCAACAAGATTAGATAACAGTCATTTCGTCACTATTGTTTGCGTTAGAATTTAACATACACTGTGTATTAAAGATGTATCCTGTTGCGCTCTCGTATTATTCCGGTTGGATATAGATAATTGTTATGCTTATACACACGGTCATTGTGACAAGTTATCTCCGGATAGTAATACATGGGTTACTTGTGTGGTAACTGAGGGTTGGTGTCAAAATACAGTGATTAACCGATCAACGTCGTCTTGAAAAAAGAAAACTACAGAAAAATCTGTAAGATATTTTTTTCTCATTTTTATAAACCGTTAGTGTATTAAAAACAGATATGTACATGTATATATACATGTCATGAGAGAAGGAAAACATCAATGATCACTTTAACAAGACCGTGCACTATAGTTTGAGCACGTTTATACCAGGACATTAATGTCGGTAAACAAACCATCTTTTTATATATCATCCATGCAAAATTGTCGCTCGCACTTGTTTTATGATGTCTATATAAGTATATTATCAGTTACGTGTGTATTTGTTGAACGAACTTCTCCCGTTCTACACCTATGAAAGGTAAGCGTTGTTAATATCATGTCGTCCGATTTATTTTGGTATCTATTGCTTTCTTAGAATATTTAAGTTCATTTAGTTGAGGTAGACAAAATATGTTGATGTACTGTTGCAGTGCGGAATTACCCAATAATTGGTTGGTTGTATTGTTGTTTAACGTCCCACTCAAGAATTCTTTTCTTACATGTATGTAGATGCATATAGGTGAAAGGCAACAAATTTTACCTATGCTCGACATTTATGACCGTTGAGCAGGGAGGGTATTTTAGCGTGCCGCCACCTACTGTGACACAAGCGCGGACCTCGGTTTTTACTATCTCTTCCGACGAACCGGGACAACGAACTTACTATCAGATGGCAGTCACGCTAGCCACTCATCAACGGTGGCCCCGCTAAACCACAGTCCGTATACCTCGATATCGAAAAGGAAACTTATGACCAATGTGCAAGTTATTCCAACCCGCCCTCATTCCCTTATCTATGATATGTGACCCCGTCCTTCGGCAGACAAACTTGGTCATGGTCGTGCAAGATCCTGGACTCGAACTCTTGACCATCCTGCCGTCGTGGGGGCTCCATATCGGCTGAGTTGTTACCAACCCTTCTCGTTTATCAATCTTTTGAAAACAATAATTAGTTAATCTGTTACTGTATAAAATTAGTCGAAGCACCATCGAAAAGCGGCATGCATGATTAACAATTTTCTCTTGTGATCACAGTGGCCTACCCCGAGCAAATTCTGGTAATGTTCTGCCTACCTTTCCGATCGAGGTATTGTCCATACAAAGCTCTAGATACGAGGAAAAGTATTTCTGTAAAATATTTAGTACGAAGTTCTCGCAAAACAGGGACAAAATATGACCATTTCGGACATTTTGATTTTAACTTGACTTTCTTCACTTTGTAAATTGCTTGATTATATCCATTAGAACATGTTTAAGTCGTAATCTCACATTCGATCACATTATGCTAGATACAAGCGTATCTATACATGTACAGTAGTTTCATCCGATAAAAGAGTCGTTCTCTGGGAATCGCTGTCTTTCCGGAAGTGACGTCATGTCATATAGTTTCTAATATCAATTTCCGGTAGGCAATATTTGTTACCAGTGTCATCTTAGAAGAAAATCACTGAGTTTTGGCTTATTCGACCACACGGCTTAAATGTCAGAAATAAACTTTGAATATTGGAGAACTAGAAATTTATCTATTAAACAGTCCCTTATTTTAACTTTCTTTTTTTTTCTAGGGAAATGAGTTCGAGTGACGAGATAAAATTAAAAGAAAAGGATTTGGGAAAAGAGTATGCCGGGAACGAAAACCCGGGTTTCTGTAATGGTCCTGATAAAAAAGACTGCAATACGGGAAGTATCTATTCCGGATCATTAAATGACCTGAGCAAGAAGACTATCCAGGACAGTGGATTGAAAAATGGACCTGTCAAGAGTAAACCAAATGATACGACGACCCGTCTCTCACAATTTGCAATTCTACAGCGTCAGCGGCGACATTGTGTTTACCTAAAATGTGTCGCAGCCTTAATCGGTATGATATTCATGACCTTGGAGACGGAGCTGTTCATGTATTCCGTGATAACCAAAGATTCTGCTGTTTCACTCGCTCTTAAAATTGTTGTCACTTTGTCAACTTCCGTTTTGATAGTCGGGGTCATCTATTACCATATTTTGCGGTATAAAATCTACATGTTGAAGCGTTCCAGAAACCATGATCAAACATCATTCCTACTTTCATTTCTGGTCGAGTTTTTGACATGCGCAATACATCCATTTCCGGGTAATACAACTGTAACCATTGCACATGGCGCCACTACAAATATTGACGTGTTTCTCTCAATTGCAATGATTCTCAGAGTTTACCTAATTACGCAGTTCTTGGCAGAGCGATGCGAGGTATTTAACAATACCGTCATGAAAGGCTTTGGCTTCATTAACAGAGTGAATGTAGATGCCATGTTTGTGTTCAAAACCACACTGTATTCTCATCCAGGAAAAGTTCTGCTGTGCATTATGTTTGGAATTATTCTAATGGCTACTTTTGCCATGCAGTCGTGTGAATCGTACATTCACCCTGACGCAGAGATTTCCCCCTTTCAACATTCTCTTTGGCTAATTGTCATAACCTTTTTAACAGTGGGCTACGGCGACATTACACCAAACACTTATTGCGGCCGATTCGTATCCGTTTGCACAGGTTTCCTAGGAATTGGAATGACGGCACTGTTAATTGCAGTTATAGCCCAAAGTTTAGAGCTTACGCGAGCCGAAAAGAATTTTCAAAATTTCGCAAAAGCACAAGTCCGAAACCGGAAGCACCAGAGCGCAGCAGCAAACGTTATTAAATTTTCGTGGCTCGTGTGGAAAAATAGAAATAAGAAGAAAGGGGTACGCAGTAAGTACATGAGGGTACTGAGCAAGGAGGTCGCTTGTATGAAACGTTTGAGAATTAAGCAGAATGCAAGCTTGGATAATAACACAGATTTGGTTTGCATCAAACATCTCATTATTGACATCCAAAGGCAACAGGACAAACTGCAGGATATCGTGTTGCAAATAGAAAAGAAAATGGACAAAAAGACGTGAAAAAGTGGGATGATTGTATAACCTTGTGACACTGTTTTAAACGACTTTATCATGTTTCTTTTATGTATAGCATCTGACTTTTTAAAAACTTTTTATGTCATATTTTTAATTTTTTACAAAAAGGAATTGATGTTATGAAATGTTTAATTTTTTTCCTTTATCCACTTATATTAGACTCGGATATACTGAAATCCGGCTTAATTTGAAATGATTTTCATCCCCCGGTTGAATGCCTTCATTGCTAATTTTACCCGCTTATTTTGAAAACCTTGTTTATTTGAAAGAAAAATCCATTCCCTTATGGTTTCAATATGTCTGGTTCCAGTGTAGTTTACTGAAAAAAGTATTGCGATAGACAGAGACACAACGGGATGAAATAGTTTTTATTATCACCCTGGACAATTATAACGGTGGCTATTGAGAAATGTGCTGTTGTTGTTGTTATATTGTTGTCTAACGCCCGACTCAAGAATATTTCACTCATATGGAGATGTCACCATGTGCCGGCGAAGGCAAATTTTGCCTATGCTTGACGCTGCTTGCCGTAGAGCAGGGATGGCTCTTTAACGTACCAATACCTACTGCGACACAGGACCTTGGTTGTTACTGTCTCATCCAAAAGACGGACGGCCAACCGTGGAGTGGCGTTGCGGGATTCGAACCCCGGACCCTTCGATTCGAAATCGAACACGCTAACCACTCGGCTACGGAGGTCCCGAGAAATGTATGCCATGGACTATATGGGATTTTATACTTTTATTTTCTGCAGTTGTCTGATTTTAGATAAAGCATGTTAAAGCTTCAGTGTCTGTCCAATTAGATTACTTTCTTTTAAAGACAAACAAATTGTGATCCAATATTTCATCTATCGTTTTTCTGTATTATTGTTTACTTCTGGATGATAAAGAACAGTTGTGTAGGAAGCAAATCAAAATTGGCGACAGGAATTTTATAAAAATCTGATTTCCAAGGTTCAGTTTTTGCCACAAGCCTTTCAACTATGCAATAAAAATGATAATCCTAAACAGTTGTATTTGAAAATCTTATTTCAAACTTTAACATTTACAATAATGTAGATTAACAAAATCACATTTAATTGAGTTTTACATGGAAGGTAAATATGAGTAAACCACCAGCGACCTTATTCTCGAATCTTATAGCCACACTTTCCCAGGAAGTCTCTCTCTAGAGCTTAGCATTCTGACATTCTCACTTAGCTATATTTTCCCATGAAGAATCACTCTAGAGCTGAGCATTCCGACATTCTCACGTAGCCATATTTTCCCATGAAGTCTCTCTCTAGAGCTGAGCATTCCGACATTCTCACGTAGCCATACTTTCTCATCAAGTCTCACTCTAGAGCTGAGCATTACGACATTCTCACGTAGCCATACTTTCTCATGAAGTCTCCCTCTAGAGCTGAGCATTCCGACATTCTCACAAAGCCACACTTTCCCATGAAGTCTCTCTCTAGAGCTGAGCATTCCGATTATTTCACATAGCCATACTTTCCCATGAAGTCTCTCTCTAGAGCTGAGCATTCCGACATTTTCACGTAGCCATATTTTCCCATGAAGTCTCATGTTAGAGCTGAGCATTCCGACATTCTCACGTAGCAACCCTTTCCCATGAAGTCTCACTCTAGAGCTGAGCATTCCGACATTCTCACGTAGCAACACTTTCCCATGAAGTCTTTCTTTAGAGCTGAGCATTCCGACATTCTCACGTAACCATACTTTCCAATGAAGTCTCACTCTAGAGCTGAGCATTCCGACATTCGCACGTAACCATACTTTCCCATGAAGTCTCACTCTAGAGCTTAGCATTCCGACATTCTCGGGTAGCCATATTTTCCCATGAAGTCTCACTCTAGAGCTGAGCATTCCGACATTCTCACGTAGCCATTTTTTCGCATAAAGACTCGCTCTAGAGCTGAGCATTCCGACATTCTCACGTAGCCATACTTTCCCATGAAGTCTCTATCTAGAGCTGAGCATTCCGACGTTTTCGCAAAGCCACACTTTCCTATTAAGTCTCTCTCTAGAGCTGAGCATTCCGATAATTTCACATAGCCACACTTTCCCATGAAGTCTCTCTCTCAAGAGCTGAACATTCCGACATTCGCACGTAGCCATACTTTCCCATGAAGTCTCACTCTAGAGCTGAGCATTCCAACATTCTCACGTAGCCACACTTTCCCATGAAGTCTCACTCTAGAGCTAAGCATTCCGACATTCTCACAAAGCCACACTTTCCCATGAAGTCTCTCTCTAGAGCTGAGAATTCCGATAATTTCACATAGCCACACTTTCCCATGAAGTATCACTCTAGAGCTGAGCATTCCGACATTCTCACGTACCCATATTTTCTCATCAAGTCTCACTCTAGAGCTGAGCATTACGACATTCTCACGTAGCCATACTTTCTCATGAAGTCTCCCTCTAGAGCTGAGCATTCCGACATTCTCACGTAGCCAAATTTTCCCATGAAGTCTCTCTCTAGAGCTGAGCATTCCGACGTTTTCACAAAGCCACACTTTCCTATTAAGTCTCTCTCTAGAGCTGAGCATTCCGATTAATTTACATAGCCACACTTTCCAATGAAGTCTCTCTCCAGAGCTAAGCATTCCGACATTTTTCACGTAGCCATACTTTCCCATGAAATCTCACGTTAGAGCTGAGCATTCCGACATTCTCACGTAGCCACACTTTCCCATGAAGTCTCTCTCTAGAGCTGAGCATTCCGGCATTCTCACGTAGCCATATTTTCCCATGAAGTCTCTCTCTAGAGCTGAGCATTCCGACATTCTCACGTAGCCATACTTTCCCATGAAGTCTCACTCTAGAGCTGAGCATTCCGACATTCTCACGTAGCCATATATCCCCATGGAGTCTCACTCTAAAGCTGAGCATTCCGACATTCTCACATAGCCATATTTTCCCATGAAGTCTCGCTCTACAGCTGAGCATTCCGACGTTCTCACGTAGCCATACTTTCCCATGAAGTCTCACTCAAGAGCTGAGCATTCCGACGTTTTCACAAAGCCACACTTTCCTATTAAGTCTCTCTCTAGAGCTGAGTATTCCGATAATTTCACATAGCCACACTTTCCCATGAAGTCTCTCTCTAGAGCTGAGCATTCCGACATTCTCACGTAGCCATACTTTCCCATGAAGTCTCACTCTAGAGCTGAGCATTCCAACATTCTCACGTAGCCACACTTTCCCATGAAGTCTCACTATAGAGCTGAGCATTCCGACATTCTCACGTAGCTACACTTTCCCATGAAATCTCTCTCTAGAGCTGAGCATTCCGATATTCTCACATATCCACACTTTCCCAGGAAGTCTAATTTTAGAGCTGAGCATTCCGACATTTTCACGTAGCCACACTTTCCCAGGAAGTCTCATTCTAGAGCTGTACATTCCGACATTCTCACGTAGCCCCACTTTCCCGTGAAGTCTCTCTCTAGAGCTGAGCATTCCGACATTCTCACGTAGCCATACTTTCCCACGAAGTCTCACTCTAGAGCTGAACATTCCAACATTCTCACGTAGCCATACTTTCCCATGAAGTCTCACTCTAGAGCTGAGTATTCTGAAATTCTCACTTAGCCAAACTTTACCATGAAATCTCACTCTAGAGCTGAGCATTGCGATAATCTCAAATAGCCATACCTTCCGATGAAGTCTCTCTCTAGAGCTGAGCATTCCGATTTTCTCACATAGCCACACTTTCCCATGAAGACTCTCTCTAGAGCTGAGCATTCCGATATTCTCACATAGCCACACTTTACCAGGAAATTTCACTCTAGAACGAACCTCACCAGTAATGGCGTCACTCTTGAGTCATGATTCTCCCATAGGCAGACTTACCTAGGATGTCTCACTCTAGAATGAACTTCCCCAGGGCGAAGTTTCTCTTGAGTGAGGAATCCCTTAGCCAGAGCATCACAGGAAGTCACAGAAGTGAGCATTCCGACCGACGACCTCGCGCAAGAGTGAGGCTTCTCACATAGCCACACTCAGTTCCTAGGAAGCCTAACACTAGAGTGAGCATTCTGACGACCTCACTCTAGAGTGAGGCTTCTCACATATGCAGTCTTCCCAGGAAGCCTCACTCAATCAAGCTAGATTGAGCATTCCAACCGACGACCTCACTCTAGAGTGAGGCTTCTCATATATGCAGACTTCCCAGGAAGCCTCACTCAATCAAGCTAGATTGAACATTCCGACCGACGACCTCACTCTAGAGTGAGGCTTCTCACATATGCAGACTTCCCAGGAAGCCTCACTCAATCAAGCTAGATTAAGCATTCCGACCGTCGACCTCACTCTACAGTGAGGCTTCTCACATATGCAGACTTCCCAGGAAGCCTCACTCAAACAAGCTAGATTGAACATTCCGACCGACGACCTCACTCTAGAGTGAGGCT
>JACSZP010055113.1:0-10182 GCA_016161895.1 Pinna nobilis | reverse complement strand
CTGTCTCATCCGAAAGACAGGGACGGCCAACCGCGGAGTGGCGCTTACGCGGCACGAACCCGAGTCTTCCGATTCGCAGTCGAACACGCTAACCACTCGGCCACGGAGGCCCCGCGAATGCAGTTGATCTGATTTTTATATTAAGGGACATCTATAAAGTGACGAATTGAATACATATTTTATACCAGTAACCCTTCAATTCCTTAAATCTTTTAACAAATATACAAAAAAAGATCCACATATCTACACGCACGTCCTTCCAATATGGGTATATACAACAATCGTATAATAATGTATTGTTTTTTACCGACACATTTTTTAAATGTTTAAGCAGGTTGAATAATTTAAATGCCGATATCCCCTGGGAGGCCCCTGCGTTCAGTCAGCTATTGAATCTTTATTAAAAGCCTGTAACGGTATGTGTTTATTGTATGATATGCTAAGGTGTAGGTTTCTACCCGTTGATACAGAATCCTGATACCCTAGAAGCGAGGCATGCTGTAAGCTATACATGTGTACTATTGATTGTTATCGTCATTAATCAGTATCGATGCACAGAATGGATTGGGTAGGTCACTTATTTATTCTTTATTAACAGTATTGTATTTCTTATGTTTTGGTACTCTCTGTAAAAATGCATGAACACATAAATGATATGTTGTGTCGTAATACTTATTGTCACTAATGCTTCCTAGCAGGTGGTAGGGTTCAATGGCATTTGGTGGTTACCTTCTTACCGGCACACGCATACTGCCTACCTACAAACACAAACAAATACACATATACATATATACACATACACCTATCTAGCTATACACAAACCTGCTTACCTACACGCACACATACATACAAACAAACATAACTACAATTTTACACACACCTGTCTACCTACACAAACACACACATACATCATCTGATTCAGAATCTTATCACGCTGGCACATACTGTGGCACGAAACTTTGATTTTTATTCTCTGAATCTGGTGGACAGGGGGAACCAACTTGCTATTGATGATATTCGAACCCAGGACCCCCTAGTTGAAAGTCAAGCAGACTACCGCGGAGCCGCCACGACCAGGTCTCTCGATTTGTGACCAGTAAAATTCAAGTTTCTGCAACGCCCCCACGTCATTGTGTCAAGTGCTTTCAAAAGTAGTTAGGGTTCAGGGTTGGTTTCAATGTTGTCGAAGACAGGATTCCATTATATATATATATTATCTGAAAGTATTCTGTGGCTGATGGTATTATGATTAACTTGTTGCTTCATATTCAGTTCCTCTGTCTGATATTGATGTTGTATGGAATAATGATAAATTAATTTAGTAGGCCTATGTGATGATGGATGTAACATATTATGTGTAAGTGCTATTGTTAGTGTGTATGTGTGCAGGTCTATGTGTTGACATGCATGTGTACATAGGGGTTTTTATGTATATTCGATTTTCGTAAATAAAAAAGTATATTTCGAAGTAATGATAATGGGGCATATAATTAATAAGTTAAAAATCTATGTGTATTTGTGTAGACATCTAGAACGATTCAATTGCATCCTCTATTAGAACTAAATGTTTCTAAGTTTCAATACTAATATTACACTATGAGTGTTCGGGTGATTACTCTGTATAACACCGGTAGATATGCACATATTTACCTATCATCTCGGGGCCGAGTGGTTAGCGTGTTAGACTTCGAGCCGAGGGGCCCTGGGTTCGATTCCCGCAGGCGCCACTCCGCGGTTGGCCATCCCTGTCTTTTGGATGAAACAGTAAAAACCGAGGTCCCATGTCACAGTAGGTGTTGGCACGTTAAAGAACCCTCCCTGCTCTACGGCCATCAGTGCTGAGCACAGGCAAAATTTGTCGCCCTTCACTGGCACACGGTGACGTCTCCATATGAGTGAAATATTCTTGAGTGGGACATAAACCAACAACACAACAAGAACAACCTATCAACTCATATATCTTACCCTTTCTATATCCATCAATCCTTGCTCTGATTAATTATATCGGGTAGAAATGTATCAAGTTTTCTGTTTTATATATATTCAGGTAAAGTATGTAATTATTGTTTTTCCGGTCGAAATACTATAGCTCGAGCTCCGTTACTGATTTATTTTCCTCTGTTCAAGTTTTGTTTTCTGAAATGTAATCGATTAGTTAACGTTAGTTCAGCGACCTGAAACTTGGCCTTCAGACGTGTGGATTAGGGCTATTCTTATTTCTATGTTTGGGTTTTCATTGTATAGCACCTTTAACGAAAGAGATAAATTATGTTCTATTCTATTACTTATTTAAAACTTTTTTCTTTAAATATGAAAAAATTACTGATACTTTTAATGAAAAGATATTGCATTACCTAGTTTTTGTCTATATTCATCATATGTTCAACATTGTACAAACATATAGGGTATTTGGGTATTTGATTTTGACTATAGACTCATTAGAAGTGTGGCGGGTCGACGGAAATGTTGAATGTGGAAACACCCACTGTCTCATAGAACGGTTTTTCGAATCTGAGTCTCACTAATATTAGACCCCCATACCAACACAGTTTCTGAATATCAAGACGGTTCGTTAGCATTAGCTGTTGTTCTGCGAGTTTGTGATTCAAGAGAATGGGTTTGATCGGTAAACCAAATTGTGGGTAAGTTACTTATCCTACGTCAAGACATCAGTCATTATGGCAAGGGAATTTAAGAGGTAAATTTGGACTTTCATAAGAACACGTACAAATACTTCCGGGGATAAATGTGTGATGCATAATGGTCAATTACTATAAATAAACGCATCAATTTGTCGACCTGAGAACCACATAACTTTGAATAACTTTTTTGTGGCACAGTGGTACCTTGGTGATAGGACTTATTCTAATATAGGATCTGACTAGTGAGATTGCGTCTTTAATGGGATATATACCAACACTTTTCTTTATTATGATGGTCATAAATGTGAGATGTTCTCCTCAGTAAGGTGACCTTTTTGGGGAGGTTAAGCATTGATTTGGGGAGCAGGATACTAAAGGTCTAAATATTTTCCAAATAATCTATATAACAGGACAATAAGTCGAAAAGTCCTAGGAACTTAAGATAAATACGAGGTGGGCCAGGAGATGGCATTTGTATACAAAATCATAGATACCAAGTAATAATTTTTCTTTGAGAAAATAATCAAATCCGGAGAATACTAGACAAAAACGGATCTATGAATATTCAGAGTTGGGACCAGGTACCAAAGACGATTATTAAGCATCCGCAGTTGACTTATGTTCAGTACACAGTCAAGTTTTATGAAATTATCTAGGTATAAATTGGTAAAATGCAAATCTGTAAAAAATAATGATAATTTAAAATAAAATAAAGTTATATTTGATATATGAGCAATGCATTTTCTGCGGACCCTTGTGTACCGCTTGTATCTATTCATAGTAGGCCTACATGTGTAATGTATTCATTACCGGAACTATGGAACAAACTATAGATCCATTATTGTCATTGCGCTGTACATATATTTATCGCTATTAGATACCCTATCTTTGTAATCTGACAATCTGATGCTATCTGCCAGTTTGGTTCAGTGATTCATCTTATATACGTACCCAAATAATCATGGTATGTACGTGCTTAACGATACAAGAAATATTCACTCCAATTCACAAAGACAAAAAATGATGCAAATGGCTACGACTTTGGTGTAGGCACAATCAGGTTCACGGTGTGCGGATCTAGGGGCGTGGTCCGATTTGATTAAGTTTGTTTTTAGGCATTAGACGTTGATTACATTAATCAAGTGTACATGTTTATTTGTCGGAAGCCTTAAACGAGATATAAAATATACAATAATAGATACCCATTCAACATTCATCCATGAGACAATCATAATACAAAAACAATGAATAAAGAACCAACACGAACCGCTGAAAAAATAAAGATGGGATCCAGTGCCTTGGAGGAATAGACTTTCCTCGTCGACCGGTCACATCCGCCGTGAGTCCAGTCAAACTCAACTAGAACAGGTGAGGAAATTATGCCCATCTAAATCTGTAAAGAGGTTTCAAAGGTAAATCACACTGAGCAGCTGATTTCATGCCTGAATTTTAATTCACCTCTACAGATTTTGATTAGAATTAGTTTTTAAGTTATTTCTTCAGAATTTGCCTGTGGGCTTGCGGCGAAGTAACCGGTCAGCAGCGGAACCTTACTCCTCCATGCCAACTGATTCTATCTCTTGATTGTCAGTAGTCCGTGTTTGTTCTATCCTCGCCAAAAAAACCGAGGTCCCATGTCACAGTAGGTGTTGGCAGAATAAAGAACCCTCCCTGTTCTACGGCCATAAGTGCCAAGCAACGGCAAAATTTGTCGCCCTTCACCGGCAAGGTGACGTCTCCATGTGAGTGAAATATATTTTTGAGTGGGACGTTAAACAACAAAACAACTTCTGATCTGATTCTTTTGGCGATTAATACTTCGGTATATGTGATTTTCATATTTTGAAGTAATTAAGAGGGTAGTGTTTCAAAATGTTCATCGGACATGTATATTGTGTCATATATGAATGATAACTTGTGTATTTTTGTTTATATTGGTAATTTAATTTGTGCTTCTGAAATGATTTATTGGTAACACATGGTAAAGTGTAGTAGTACTAGTGTTATTAAAATGTTGATACATTACCAAAAAGAAAGGTAGACCCACTATACTTCAGGGGCCCTCTATTTTTGAAGGAGGATTCAGATGTCAACAAGTTGAGTCCTATTTCGTGATCAATGAATAATCTCTGCGGATCACAAGGGGATATGTGTGTATTAACTTTATATATAACATAAGGGGAAGTTAGAGTAAACATTACATTGATCATAGTTGTGTACATACACTTGACTTGAGTTGAAGACCTACGTTAAAAAAACGAATCTACAATACTCCTACCCAATGGAAATTTTGCTATTCATACACATTTGATACTCCAAGATTTAAAAAATATTGTCTGGTTGTACAAACAAATATGTCGTATCTTTAAGATATTTTTTCTCTTTCAATTTACTTTTTTCGTGACTTCCCGTAGAAAAAAAATTGAAAATTTTGATAACAACCACCTGCCGCCTGTAAAATGTTAATGTACAAATGTCATCTAATTGACTTAAAATGTTTTGTGTGTTTTTAGCACACTCTTTGCATTCGTATTCAATTAATTGCTGGTCATTCGGACATTGATTATTTCATAAGTTATAGTATAAAAAGGTTTGCCAAAAACAGAAAATTATATAACTCAATTGTTTTATGTTATAAGCGAAGTATGAAATGATGGGAATTCGATTATTTTATTTGATTTAATTAAGAAAGTTCCATTGAAGAAATAGGAAAGGCAGTTTTGACGGTACAAATACCCTAGATACATTGTAATATTTGATATAAAATGTAATATGATATTGGTCTTCACATTATAATATCACAATAACGCTACAGTCACTACAATGCAATAGCATATTAATGCTATGGTCACCAGTTTGTTACATCATATTAACGCTACGGTCATTACATTATAATATCATAATAACGCTATAGCCATTGTAATATCATCTTAACGTTATGGTCAGTACATTGTTACCTCTTATAGATGAGTTTCCATTAGCATTATTTTCGAAGAGTTATTCCCCTTTCGTGTGTCAGTATGGAAAATTTTCTTCTTTAAGAAACCAAATTCGATTGCATAGTAATAGTAAAAAAAACAGTAATCATCATCATTTCCATCAAAAGTAATTGTTTAGATTACTAAGGTCTAAAATAAACATTAACCCTCTAAACAAAGTTTTTAAACTATCTAAACCTAGGTATACTTCATTTAATTTAGCTGTCTTATTCAGGAAAATATACACGTTGACACACCAAATAGCCACCGAAGGAAAATAACAATATCTTATTAGAGCTACGGTCATTACACTATATTATCATATAAACGCTACGATCATTACATTGTTACATCACATAAACGTTACGTTCACTACATTGCAATAAATCATTTAACTGTAACTGCGGTCCTGTGTCTTTGGTCAGATACCGACAAAGACATCCTGTATTATGTCGTTATAGTTATAGAAACTGATTTTTCTTGACATATTTTCCCGGGTACCAGTATCATTTTGCCAACAAAAGATATATGACCACAATAATAGTAAAAGAGTGTATACTACACTGACGCTGCAATAACAACATTGTGCTATTAAGGTTACAGTAATAACGTTGATGTTCTGACACAGTCTCTGATATTGGGCCAATGTGTTTGTTGTCTTGTCCGAAGCATTAAAAATGTTCCAAAGTGAAAAAAAATCTATCATATCTTCAAAAGTGTGAATACAGTGATTAATTTATGACAAGGCTGTCAGTATATAATTTGAGCAGTAAAAATCAAACGATACGTGCCTCTTTTGAAATAGCTTCACGTTCTGTTATACTAGTAGAATTTATATCACTCTTATTTCCTTTAATAGTACTCAGTGTGCAGGAAATTTAGCGATCGAGGAACTAGTTTTTCACGAATTTCAATTTAATCCTCCGCAAAAGATTAGAGTTGACAACTTATTACATGCTATAAATTCCTAGTTATCTTTATCAAATAGAATACATCATGCATCGCATTTAGAAATATTACCAAATAAGGAAGTGTTTTCAGAATGATGATCGACCAATCATTTCATTCTGGATTCTTTTCCTTCATTTGAATTCAAAAAGTTTATTGACATATACAGTAGAACCTTGCTATTATAACCACCCATGTGACTGGCTAAATTTGTTTGATTACTGAGTTGTTCCCCTTAACGAGACTGAAATAATATTGAAGAGTGACAGAGAAACTAGATATATATTTTTATTCTTTATTGGTCTGATTAGTGGGGTGGTCTATAGGCAACGTTCCAGTGTATATGATGGAACATATTTGGAAAAGAATCACCCATTTTTCAGCGACAAGGATGTATCATGTATAAATACAATGTACTATTGTTTATAATTATGAATCCTTGATGAGTTTACTTTATCTTACTATGCTTGGTTGCTTGGTAAGTTGCATTGTTGTTCAACGTCCCACTCAAGAACTTTTCACTTATATGGAGACGTCACCGTGTGACGATGAAGGGCGACAAATGTTGCCTATGCTCGGTACTTATTAACATTGAGCAGAGAGGTTTCTTTGACGTGCCAACACCTTCTGTGACACGGGACCTCGGTTTTTACTCTCTCATCCGAAAGACAATGACAGCCAGCCGCGACGTGGCTAAGGCTCGATCCCCGGACCTGTCGATTCGAAGCCGAACCACTGCAGCCCCTCTTACTATTCTTTCAAATGCATGTTCCTATCACATTGTAGACTTGAGGAAGATTTGTACACTAATCATAACAATTTAGCATACCATGCAGTGATATACGTTAGATAAAATTGCAGAAGTATTGGAAATTCCAAGTCCCAAAGCATGATAAATCTAAAATAATGAGATGGTTTTGTATACTGTAAATTCGGATTTATTTGCCATTATTCTTTTTACTTTATTATACTCGCGAAGATGAATCACTTGCTTAGATTTTTTCCACATTAGACCCTAAGAAACTACATATGCCGTTTCAATATATATATATTCAGTCATATTCATATAAACGTATTCAGTGTATAAATAGATATATGTTTGTATACACATATTCGGCTGTCGAGCCAATTTGCGTGTTTTAAAATATTGGACACATTAAAACATTTCATACATATTGAGACATACAATTTTGAAAAATCAAATGTTATGAACAAACTTTTTTTCACCTATTCCTTTTGAGTACAGGAAACTTTATGATATCAAAAACCAAACATTGCTATCAATAGAAACCAATTTCGATTGGCGTTCTCTGAATATAACAGGACAAATATTTATAAATTCTTAAAATTCAATACATTATATACGATGTCTACTTGAATAAAACGATTGGGAAGCACCAATATGTTATTGTATATTGGATTGATAAGAGATTTTGAGGATAAAGCGGTAGTCTATATAAATCTCTTACCTTGTCTATCGAGCGCCACTTCTCACCTGTCTTACCTGTGATTTTGAGGTGATAAGGACACGGGTAGCTAACGTTGTTAAAGTTAAGAAATCATGTTGTCTCTTAATGTTCTCTAAATGTCTTCTAAATCTATGTTCTGTTCTAATTTCTCTTCTGTTTATTAATTTGCTTTTTCTTTCATGTTTATCAGTCATCAAATTAAATAGTCTCTTTTCTTTTCAGGAGGTGTACATGTTGCGGTGTCGTGACACATTTGGGGTTGTGAAATTTTTCGTTAAAGATGAGGAAACCTTCAACAAGCTGTGAAAGGACAGCGACCTCAGTAGAAACTGGCAGTAGATGTGACAAAAATTCCGAAAAATCAAAATCTAATGAAAACACCCAAGTTATTAAAGTTCGCGAGGATGTATATTTGCTACATGGTAATGTGGTCGAAAAAAATCTTCTGAGCAATAGTATTGCCGCAAAGTTAAGACGAAACGTGCCTGCTGAGTTGGCAGCGCGCTCGGATTTGGCGAATAAACTGAGACGGGAAAACATAAAAGATTACCTTCATTTAACGAATCTGAACAAGAAATTTAGTTCTGAAATGCAACGAGAAACAAGTAGACTCAGCAGCGAAGGGAGTCAACTGTTAAAACGACAGGAACAGTTAAGGCGCCATAGTTTGTGGTCACAAAGAAATAGAGAGAAAATGAATTCTCAGTACGAAAATAGGAAAAATACCAGTAGTTCTACACTTCCGGTAATAAAGTTCAGAACTTCTGAAGCACCTGTCAAAAAGTATAAGTCTAAACAGGAAATTACTCCATCTGTGGCAAAAGCTGTGCACGTGGAACGTAAAGATGTCCGATTTTCCGTGTATCCCAGAGTTTCAGTGGATAAAGATGATTCCACTTATGTGAAGGTATTTAAGCACCAAGGTATATTTCAGCCTCATAATAAATACCCCAACAAGCGTGATATTAAAAGGGCAGAAACAGGAATCTTGAAGAGAACGTCAAACACCCCTGAGTATGAAATAATTACACTAACATTGAACGATGTAGATACTGCAAGTGAGGGAAGTGTGAGCACCATGGGAAGCCCAAGGGAAAAGAAAAAGAAAGGACGACGGGTCACGTGGAGTGGGATCGATCGAGATAAAGAGGAAAAGACGAGTGAAGATGGTCGTGTAACTTGTGATCTATCATCCCCTGCCGAAAGTCGCCTGGAGGGATTTTCAACTCCAAACAGCATTAAAAGCACGAAGAGCGACTCCTATTTGTACAAAAATATGCAGTACAGAGATGGTAGAAGTAAGATTGAGACCATCGGGATAAAATGGGCGTTGCCACAAGGCGAGAAAAAAGCTAGAAGTGCCGGGGTAACTCGCATGCACCCGTCACGTTCCGGCCAACTATCTAAAAATCTTAATCCTTGTGCCACGGCAATGAATCGGGATGGAACCTCCATCACAAGAACAAAATGGGGAGTTCAAAAAACAAATTCTATGGACACTTTGGATACATATAAATTGTGGTTACAAAAACTGGAACGGCTCAAAGCTCCGTCCGAAAATGATAGATGGGCAATGGCACGTGATGCGTCCATTAATGGCATCAGCTATGAACTTCCTTTGATGTCAGACCAGCCCAATATTTCCTTGTTTTCCACCTCAAATATTTAACAATGGTGCTCAGACTTGTTCAAAGAAAGTGCTAATTTATTGCTAATTTCTTGTGTAAAGGTGTTTTCAGCATTGGAGTCGCCTAAATTCCTCAACGGCAAAAGCGACGATTTCGGACGCTAAAACTGACATGAATGAACGAAATAAGAGAAACATTTGTGTTTTTGTTGAATTCGTTCATGATATTTCGAAATATGCTAATGTGCCAAACGGTGTTGTTCATGACAGCTGTTCGTCAATTTGTCTCTATTTAATTTTAAAAACTAGGAATTGTGTGTGTTGTGTTCTGTGGCAAATAAATGCGTATTTTTATTAACAAATATAAATCATATTATATTTAATTGTATATTAAAATCATAAATTGAAGCAAAATTCATATCAAAGGTGAAACAACTCTTATAGCTTATTGATCTATGTAAAGTCGTCGTCTCTCTCTCTCTCTCTCTCTCTCTCTCTCTCTCATCGGAGTTCGACTT
>JACSZP010055084.1:2280-13693 GCA_016161895.1 Pinna nobilis | reverse complement strand
TGGACAAATTATCGAAAGTTGTATGGTGGCAGCCAGTACCCGGAAAGAGATCACCAGCCATCCGCAATTAAACTGGCAAACTTTCTCGCATAATCAGTTTGGGTTCCAGCGAGCCTCTAACCCGCTCTGACAAGAGGTAGGAGACTGAGTGGTTTAAAGCGCAATGCTCTGACCATCCGGCCAAGGAGGCCCCCAGGAACAGGTAAAACAATATTTGGTATATCAAATAAATAATGCAGGAAATGCAATATCTTTCAGACCCTTTGTTCTCTGCTTGAATTTTTTCAAATAAAAAGGAAAAAAGACAACCTATTGTAAAAGCTAACTCACTGAAATCCTAGCATTTTACAAGTTGCATTAGCATGAATCTCATCCCACCACAGAGGACAAATTGTCCATGACTCGCCGTTTCTGGAAATAACAACCAATCCCACTTCCGTGCTTGGTTCCGTCTTTAAACTGACTGTCCAATCTGAAATCAAAATTTGTTGGAAGTGTGATTTGGCAAAGTAAAACAAAGTTTTCAAAATTTCACAAGTAATGATCCATCGGATTTGATCATCATAAAATCACCGTGATTTTGTTCAGGTTTAGAGAAGGGTATCAAAATCTAACATATTTTATCATTCATCGCATTGATACATATCTCTCAAGACTTACTTTGTGTAAATGTTCATTTGAAACAGCCAAATTTAAGTATCATGTCCATACAAAATATTGTCCTGTTCATCCAATTTTTTATTCTACATGGGTTTTTATTTTTCGTTTCAAGTATGATAAAACATCCTTAAAACTGTTTTAGAATTTTATTTCTCGTCATACTGCAATATGTCGATGTATCTCATGAATGTAGGGAGAAAAATATAAAATCGCGCACTGTGTGTTGAAAATCCAGGGTTCGAATTCGGTTGACGATGAATCTTACTCGTCACCATTTGTAGCAATTATGTTAGACATTAAACATGTTCGTCATTTGAAGTGAAAGATGCAAAAATGAAACTTTAAAAATCGGATTCCTATGTAACAGTAGGCGTAGGCAAGATGAATACCACTCACTTGCTCTGTGAGCAATAGGGAATTTCTGAGATCCGGAACGGTTCCGCAATTACAATGCACCTAATCACGTGCCTGTCAAAAATACTAGGCATTTTCTAAGCGGCAAATGCGAAATGAATCGTGGTAGCGGGGGAAACGTAAAATAATATTTTAAAGTAAGCACTGGTACGTGGCGCTAGATTACAAATCAGATTCAAAGAAGAGAAAATAAGCCATTTAAGTGTATTTTATTGATAATATATCACAAAACACGTTCGTACTCATCTGGTCATTTTCCTGAACCTCATTGCACATTCGAATTCAAGACCTCCGATTATGTTTGAAGAGCTTCAATGGCATTTAGTGACGTCACCATATGATGAAAGAATATCAATACTAAAATCAAAGATACCAAGGTGTCCATCGCCAGAAGAATTAGGAGATGATATTCAAATGTGGTGAATATTATAAATAAGGACATCTGAAATCCCAGAGATGGAGGAGTAATCTTCCCCTGCCTGCTGTCCGTTCACACAACAACAATGTAAACATGCATGTACTGTATATTTCTTCACTTACTTGCATTTGATAGATTATCCTTGTAACATTTCACAGCCGTGGTTATTGTATAGCTCCCACAATAATCTGCCCTCGTGACTTCGTTACAGTATCCAACGTTCGGCTCTTTTCCAGTACATTCCAGCTTAGACAAAAATTTTCGTGAAAATTCACTCGGAAACCCAAGTGGAGATCCGTCAAGTATCTCTCCGCCTTTGCTGGAAAGAAACAAATTTTCTTCCACTTAAAGGTTTTCTTTCTTCTTAAGTATATTTTCACACTTTTTTGTTATTATTTTTTTAACCTGATAGTGAAACAGTGTTGGATCTTTAAAGTGCTGATATTTATTGTTTCATTGGTATTTGGTTTTTACTGTAACATCCGTAGAATTTGATGTATATAAAGACAATTATGTTAGGTAGAACTTCGGTAAAGAGACCATCTAAGTGAAATACTACAGTCAAACCTGTTTTAAGAGACCATCCAAGGGAAGTAGCAAAAAGGGTCACATATGGCAGGTGGTCTCTTAATTCAGGTGATTTATATAGGAAAAAACATTTTGGGAACCACTCATTTAGGTCACATAAGACAGGTTTTCCTTTAATTCATTTTATCAAATTACTATCATGACCATGTACGTGAGGTCAAAACTGCTTAGAATAACAAAGAGAAGTTGAATGTGCTATGCATGTTATACGTATCAAATGCCAGATGGTATCCGTTTACTAGTGGTGTTAATTAGGCAAGGTTCTACAGTATGCACGTGGTGTTACCTGTATCCTAGCTGATGGCATACTACGGACAACTCTCGTGGATCGAATAGATTGTTTTGACATAAGTTACCCCATTCCCCATCGAGGTAAGCCTCTACAACGCCCTCATTCTCCGACTGTCCGCCTGTTAACCTTAATGGAATTTCTGCAAAAAGGAGAGAGAAATTATGTCATTTAAACTACAATGTAGTTCTTGAAACAATGCCAATTTCCCGGAATAGCAATCTCCGTTCCGCATGAATAATCAGATAAAAATATACAGTGGAGGTGGTCATTAACTTTAGACTTCGTTATAGGCATCCTTCGTTTTAAGCATCACGATTTACTACATATGTAAATATTAATTCTTTTCAGGGATTAAATTTCTCTTCTATAAACATTGAACTTACTTTAAGCCGATTCGTTATAGCTATACTGACTTTATAATTTGCCGAATATGTGCTTTGAAAATCTGAAACTCCAGTGTGACATGGATTACAGGCATACTCTTTTGCACATAACGTCAAACACTACGACAAAGGGGACGAAATGAGCAATGTTGGTATGATATCCAATTTTTTTATATAAAGAATATGTATGTGCAGAACGAGACACTAAATTCCATTTAAAACTTATTTTCATAGTTTAGTGGACAGATAAGCTGCCTAAAATTATATCATCTTGAGTCTTCGACTTGTGGAGCATGGCGTTACTTCAATATACATAATATCTTATTAATATCTTATTGATGAAATATGAACTACATGTACATTAATCATGGGATTCTTGGGACAATGGGACTCCAGTACACTCTAAAAACAAATTTCTCCGTACTTGTTCTAACCCGATTCCATTGTGAAGACCATATACGATATAACGCAGTTTTCACTTACCAGGAAATGGTTCTGTTCTGCATGTTATTTCCACGTCTTTTGCGTGATCCATTCTGCCACAGGATAATCTATAAGACGGTAAACCAATATCTCTTCGACCGCAGTCATCTAAAGAGGACACATTAAATGGACAGTCCAAATAGGACAGTAGAATCGGCGGACTGTCTGATCTGTAGCTTGACCATCTTTCAGAGTTCAGCGATGCGTGACCTCCAAACCTGGTAAAAATATCAAAAGACTTCCAGATCAATATACAGTGTATTCCTATTTATACATTGACAAATTGTCATGAAAAATTGAAATACAAACATTACGCGTCTTATTCAAAATATTGCCCTCTTTAAAAATCGCATACCTGTGTCCCAAAATATTGCAGACCATGGTAGCCTCTGGAGTGCCAAAGTAAGCTCCGCAAACTGTTCCCCAGTACCCGTCACGAAAATAGTTCAGTTTTCCATAGGACACCAATCTAAATGGTATTTGTGGAACTGAAATATAAAAAAAAACCACTTTCTTTGTGAAGCCGAGAGTATAATTAAGTTACAACTGGATCTGGCGTGAATGTGTCATCATCGCTACATTAACATCAGTTTATATTTTGCTGTTTTTTCTTTTTTCATTCTGTAAATACCCTGGCAGTAATAACGGTGTGTATTGGTGTGAATGTAATTGTATACAAGTGTTTGCGTACACGCATCTTTGTCCTTTCCTTGCATCATGAAGCTATCTTTAACTAAGGGTTCCTTAGGTACTTCAATCATCTTCGTTACTTCCCAAAAATAGAGGACGTAATTTACATATGTACACATGTAAATGATAAATTACCTTGCACTGGCTCGGTTCTGCACGTAACTCCGACATCGCCGTTGTGGGTAAGGAATTCGGACTTTCCCCACTCCATATTACATTCAGATAAATCGGCCGCTATGAGTGGACATTCCATATAGTTAATCCAGATTATCCCCCGACCAGGAGGTGCTTTAAAGTAAGGAGTGCCGCCATACCTTTAACGACATGAAATTATCAGAGGCAAATATCATTATGACACAAAGTCCCAATCAAATTATACTGGTAAGTTTTATCAATTTTGGGTTTCCTCTTCGCGCAAATTATTCTAAATCTAATGTCACACACACAGTTGTATTAGATCCAGAATTGGCTTCGCGAATGATTGCAATCCGCTAGAAAAAAAATCATACCAGTTATGTTTTGTATTCTTTAAAAATCCACGTTTCAAAGATATCCATCATTCCATGAGAAAAAGTATGCGCTCTATTATTGGGAAATGTAGTAACAAAAATACATGTATTTTCAAACATATTTGTATAATGCCAACTGACATGAATGCATACATGATAAACATTAATAGATTAGCAAAAAAGGCGAAGATAAGTCTTGTTTAGTTTTTTTGTTGTTTAATATTCCATCCAAAATCTTTCACTACTTAAATGGAGATGTCACCGTGTGCTGGTAAAGGGCGGGAAATTCTGCACCCAGACACGGGACTTAGGGTTTTACTGTCTCATCCAAAAGAAAAGGACTGTCTACCACAGAGTGGCTCGGATTCGAACTTACGACCACACGATTAGAAGGCGAACACGCAAAATAGTAGGCCACGGCGACCATGAATATACACTTTACTTTAAAGTAATTCAAAGCAATACTCACTGATAACCCAACATTTTACACATAACATTGGCCCCCTCATATCCCAGCCAAGCATGTCCAACTGTTCCCCAACTTCCGTTGTGGTAAACTTCCAGACGACCCTGATGTTCTACGCGTGATGCAGCCAATCGGACTCTTCGACTGGGATCGTCTACAAAAGAAAAAAGAAACCAAACAAACAGACTAGTCGATTAGATTCATTTTAATCTAACTTACCAATAGGATATGCCGACTTTGTCAGTCCGTAAAAGATTTTAATAAGGTTTTGCCAACTTGGTTGTATTGTTTTTTAACTCTCACTCAAGGTGAGGAGGGGTTTGTTAAAGTGCCGACACCTACTGTGACATAGGACATCGCTTTTTATTGTCTCATCCGAAAGACAGGGGCAACCAACCGCATTCGAATTGGATTCAAACCCCGGACCTCGCCATCAGAAGGCAAACACGTTTACCACTAGGCCACGGCGGTCTCCGGTCTTGCCGATAAGGGTTCTCGATAATCAAATGAAATTAGACTGACATGTCGACAAGGATCCCCTTAAATAAAAACTTATCAAACACGCCAACAAGAGTCATCGTAAATAGACTATTATTTAAAATGTTCTTTAGCATGCCAGACAAATTTTGGTCTGATCAAAAAGTCAAGAAAAACCTATCATCACACAAGGATGCCAGCTCTCGACCCTCTTATTTTGAGGTAATTATTCTACCGCAAAGCTACGATTGGAGTTTGATCTTCAAAAGAAAATGAAAAAGGATATAAAGAAATCCCTCTCAAGCACTAAGAGTATTGTCGTTTAATTCACGTAATTTATAAAAATTTGAAAATCGACCAAAAATTTCACTTCTATAAATTCAAATAGTTTATTTTATTACATGTAAGTTATACAAATAGTTAATGATGTTAATCCGTTCCCAAGAAATGTGTAAGTACATGTAATAGTTCCCTTGAGTGAATCCATTTTTAGACTGATTGTCATCGGGTTTCTCTTTGTAAAATTTACCTTCATCGGGAGATCTTTTGCAGTCTATGCCAACATCATGCTTGTGGTTACATTTACAGTCCAGACAAAAATCTGGTCGACCCATATAGCTGCACTGATTCAAGCCTTCGGCATTTGCAGGACACTTCAAATTGTGCATCAAGAGAGGTCTACTTCCGATTACGGGCGTCTCCACGACATAGTGGGTACCGCCATATCTATATCATAAAAGGAATCACAAAAGTCCTATGGCTTAATATATAAAGACGAGACAAAATCGAGTGTTCCATTTTTATATTAAAAAAAAACATCTTGCAATCATGGCCGTCATAATTTGGTAATTATCGTCTTTCGAAATTACAAACACCTTTTATGTAAAATTCCTTGAAAGTTCCGTTCAACTTACATATCTTTATCTTTATTTGAGAAAATGGCAAAAATAGGACTTTCTTCATCGTTATGCCAGATATCTTCTATTTAAAAGAAGTAATCAATTAAGATTTAGTATCGCCGAATAAACAGTCTGAAAGATACCTCCCGTGGATTTTACGTAATATGACACGGGGTTGAATGTCGATCAAATGATACATTACATAAAACAGTTATCCAAAAAATAATAATAATAATAAATGAATAGACTGAAAACGAACGAGCAATCGAATCATCCCAGAAATCTATATCTTTTCTATTCTAGCTGTGTGAAGTACATTGTTGTCTGGTTGTTTGTAATGTTCTTTAACGTCCCACTCAAGAATCTTTCACTTAAATAGAGGTCACCATTGCGAGTACAGTGCGACAAATTTTGCCCATGCTCCGCAATTTGTAGATTCAAAGTAATCAATATTTTAAAGAAAACCAGTTATTGTCAGTAAAACAGCTAGTTCAACGACATCAGTCTTTGTAACTTCTGATTATTCTACTGAGATGGTTCTCGATCCTTTGTGAACTACAAACATAAAGAACAATTGGTCTATATCTTACCGGTATCCGAAAATTCTACAAATTGTATCCACTTCATTTTGACTTATCACATCACTGCAAACAGTGCCCCAGTAGCCGTCACTGTATATCTCCAACAAACCCTCCTCTGGTGCATCACCGTCAAATCGTATCGGAACACTTGGAACTGAAATAAAAACAATTTTAAATCAATCTGTAGTAAACCCTCGATGAGTCGAAGTTCAATGGACCGTTTGAAAATGTATGTGACATCGAGGCGTTGACTCATGAGTCATTACTACATGTAGTATCTTTTTTTAGAATGAATTAAGGGGTTAATTCGGGACTTTCAGATAAGTTTGACTGAGTGAGGAATTCGATTCATTGAAGTTCGGCTCATCCAACTATTACTGTATATGGAAATCAATTTTCGACAAGCTCCTATTCTATAACGCGTCGCATGGGGGTTCTTTATGGAACCCGAATGAGATGTCAAATTGCATTATCTCGTGTCAGTTGACGACTTTTGCCGTCAACTCTTGTAGCTCGAAATAAGATTGATTACCCAGGATGTATCCTCTTAAATCACTATCACTAGACCTTCGTGCAATGTAGAATAAAAGAAAAGCAGATCGAAGATTGAATTCCGACCAGATTGATATTGTTTTTGAGAAATATTTTTCAGCTTCTCTGTAAAATAAGGTCGGGTTTTAGCCAAACTCAAAACCTTCGAATGACAATTTCTTCTATGAAATGGATACTTTAGTTGCTTTGCAATTTTATTGTATACTGTGCAATTGCTCATTTCTCAAATTCGGAGTAGTGGCGTGTACGTTAGATAGATTTCCATGTCATAATTATAAGATCCATTGCAATTCATATCGACGTAGTGATAAATATGGGTTTTAATTTGAAGACGGATACATGGCGAATGACTACAGTGGTACAAAATTGAACGTCTATATAAAATTAAGATTTTTTTGAAAAAGTATGAATTTATATCTTATCCTAATTTCCAAACTTTACTGATTTAGATTTAGGATTTTACAAATGATATCTGTGTTTGTTTTGATTTGCTGTTTAGTCTTCCATTCCTCGGGTCCGTGGTTAGCGTGTTTGTCGCCTGATTTTGAGATCATGAGTTCAACTCCGCGCTGCGGACTTGGTGAGCTATTTCAGTCCTTCGGTTAAGACATTGAAAACTTAGGTCCCGTACCAAAGAAAAGGCGGAAACTCTACTATGGAGCAATGGTGGCTCTTTCATTCATAATTAACTAACCTTCTGTGGTTTCGTTGGTACAGGTAACACCAGAGTCGTAGTAATTTTCGCATATTGGGCTATCTGCTTCCCAAAATACGCAGTCATTTACAGCTGTGGCATTTAATGGGCACTTCATTTGCAGCATCAGAACGCGAGCCTGTTTCTTTAAACTCTGGAAAACTGGACTTCTCTCAAAAAGAAATCTTGGTATACCACCATTTCTGTAAAGTAATACAAGAATGGTTATATATATATATATAATAACCGGTAGTCCCTTTATGCCAAACGTTACTTTTTTCATTTCCCTTTTCCCCTTTTCAAGAGTTTCCCATTACTGGGCAGATGTAGTAATATTCCTCTCTGTCTTTTATATACATATACTCAGATGTTATCTTAGGCATGCTCTTTTTATGGATGTTTTGTTTCGAATGTCGTGCAACACACCATTAAACCACTAAAGAGAAAAAATGGCAGAACACTTAAAATCGTAATCTAGGACATACCATGTGCGATATAGGGATCCTGTCTTACAATACAACATCCCACCTCTCTCTCTCATAATAATCTTTTGGATCATAACCGTATGAAATAAACCCCTTTCTCAAATCTGAAATCTCATTACCCTTCTCATAACAATATATCTTTTTGCTGAAAGGCTTTCATAAATAAAATGGTGTGCGTGTGACGTGTTAACACGGGATGCTGATTCTTCCGGATACCTGGTCCCATCCCAGACGGACTTCACAATTTCTCTTCATTTCGAGGCTATTATTATATTCGAAGCTAGTAACATTTTTGCGGACATGGAACATTAACACCTTCTCCTTCCTTGTTCATTTTGCTTTATGAACAGAAATGAACAACAGCAATTTTTCAATTATCTACGCTTTCTCTACCTGTTAAATTATATTCTTTGAAATATTGACAAACCTACTTTTGAAAAACACAAAATTCCAGTATACATGTATATATTTTTGCGTTGATAAGATTGTAAGGTTCAAGGATTACTTACTGGTATCCAAGATTTCGACATACGAGAGTTGCCTCCGGAAGTTGAAATCCGGCATGACACACGGTGGCCCATTTTCCCTGGTAGAATACCTCCACTCTTCCCTCTGACACCTGAGTTGTCGACTGTAGTCTTACAGATGTGAGATTTTCTTCTTCAAAATGAAATAAGTTTCATTAAATTCAGATTTTAAAACGCCAAACAACTTAAGAAAAGGTATCCTTTGATAATGATTGCAATGAAGAATCTTCTTTCCAAATACAAAGGGATCCACTTAATATATTGAACTTTGATACATTAGAATCCTGGCTTAATTTCAAATGATTTTAATTTCCCGGCTAAATTATCTTATTAATACATTAAATAAAATTATTTTGAAAACCCAATTATTTGAAAGAAAATTGCATTCCCTTTCGATTTCAATTTATCCTGGTTCAACTATAAATAAGGTTTCATTATGTAATGCATAGGTCTTTCATTGATAACGCAGTTGTTACTAGATATATTTTGTGTCGTTTCTGACTTTCTTAACACAGTTGTTACGTTATACATGTAGCTTATTGAACTTTTCGTGACATGCGGTTTTGTCTACGTACTGTAAATAAATTTATTCACGAGAATTTAATCTTCGCGCATTTACGAGAAACAGTTTACTCGCGAAAATTAGAATTTCGCTTAATATATCAACCTGACATTAACAGACATCACATAACATAAACCAATGCCTTAACATTTACATGTGCGAAAATGTGACTCCGCGAATAATTACATAAGTACTGGTACGCCAAAATAAAGTTCTGTAAACATTTGTGGATTTACAGTACCACTTGAAATCAAATTGATTAGAATGAATACCACGAAATCCTTGTTCAGTTTCACTGAAAACAACTTGGAGAGGTAAATTGTGTGATTTGGTCTCTCTTTTTTCAGTTAACACACATTCATACTTCTTCGATACGATGAGCAAATTAATTCCGATAGTAAAACTAGCACGTTCTTTAACATGTGTCATACATGCACTTTAAGTTTTCACACATAATTATCCAACTAGCCTTAAAAAATATATTTCACATAATTTGTCATAATTACAATTGTAACGAAAAAGTACAATGGACCATATTCCATATATAATAATCGTTTGGTACCTAAAAACTCCAGTAATTAGAAAACCGATTTGCTATATGTTAGGTATATATTATTAGTGCAATATCATAATAAATATTTGAATATAAACCATCTTTCTTCAAACCACAACCCACCTCCATCTATGAATCGGTTTCGGTTTGGTCACTTTAATTCAAGACAGCAAGAAATAAATTGGCATTTATATTCACAAAAATTTAGATATACATGAATTACGTTTATGAGGAACACTATACTCTGTGATTGGTTGGGGACTTAAGGAATATGTAGAAACCCAAAATGTAGCCATCTGAATTAAACATTATGTATAAAAAAAAAGTTAAACAAAAAAAGGGATACTACTTTCAGCGTCAAAGTCTATAGTTCTGAAGTTATCACATTCTATCAAACATAAGAAATGTTCATCACATTATAAGTCCGTATCAAAATTCTGATGGGTAAGAAGAGAAGTACATGTATGTATATATCGTCCATATTATTTTTCCTCCAAAACGTCTATGCAATTTTTCTTCTGTCAGAATACTTATTTATATACAAGAAAGTTATCTAATTCACATCCTTTCATTTATTTATTTTTTTCTTTGAATATACGTACTATGAAACTTGATGTGATATTTCTTCACAATGACCCCGGCATTGCTGGAGATTCGACAAGCGTACAATCCACTGTCTGCTTCTGTTGGTTTTCTTAATACAAGTCTTCGAGTATACCTTTGTTTTTTGCCGCGAAAATATTTCGTTTTAAGTACTGGCTGGAAGGTTTCGCCGTCTATGACAATGGAACTGCTCGATCTTGACTCATTTCCAACGTGTCTTAACCACTGAAATATATACGCATCGAAAGAAAACAATGTTTAATTGTTGATATACAAATAATTATTAACTGAAGACTAGAATTGTTCGATCTTGGAAATAAACAAAAATCAATGTGTGATACACAATTGTCTTGTTAAGACTTCGAAGAAAAACAACATAATTATATTTTGCACAATGTCCGATAACAATGTAACAAAGTCAATCATGAATTTGAAGTTATTTCCTCAGGAGAAATTAAAATAAAGCCTTAGTACGCATTTCTGGGTCTCAAGAGGAATGATGATTCGGTCATATTAACAAATGGAAGGTTTCTGCAAGAGAAATACATATACATACACGGCCATAGTGCTAATTGGA